>JAFVLL020010321.1:0-30298 GCA_021397915.2 Tor tambroides
AATTGCAGTACAATACGTTTGGTATATAAGCTTCCACCAAATGCAAAAAAAAAAAAAAAACAAAACAAAAAAAAAACAACTGTAAAAAATGATCCGCATCTTGTTTACCTCCAGCTCCTCAGTAAAGGCTGCCAGATCCTCTTTCCACAGATCAGTAGGTGCTTTCATCTTGAGTGTGTTCAACTCTGTCATCTGCAGAACAAAAGCATGAGAACCTTTGTAAACTCCACTGCTATAATAAATCACCAGCTGTGCTTCTATCCATCACAGACGTGTAGTCACCTTAGCATCTCTCTGTCTGCACAGCTCATCTTTCTTTTCTTTGGTCAGGAACCACATGGGCATGCTGAGCAGATAGTTATAATCAGGGCCAGATGTGTCCTCCTTTTCCTTTTCCTCCTCATCCTCCCCAGCATCCTCCTCTGCATCCTGCCAAACACACAATGAAAAAGATACTAATGCAAGAAACAGTTCAAAGGAAGAAAATAAAAGCATTTAATTTAATAAATGAGGTTGTTGTAGGGCATACCTTCTCCTGAGCATCTTTCCAGGCCTTAACAGGGTCCGAGTCATAGCCCATCTGATGAAGCATGCGGATCAGCTCCTTCTTAGGTTTATTTTCTACAAATAATTAAGATAAGAAGCTTCATATCAAAGACCTAAAGATGTTATATTGAAATCTGTATTTTTATTTTTAACTTAACACTTGGGGACACAATATATACTGTACTATATACAGTTACACCTCATAACAAAAGATGTGGTTTTCTGCCCCATTGTCTGGAAGAGCATCAAATCAACTAAAATGATCAAATCATAAGAGGCTGTGATTAAATAAAGTATATAGACTGTTGTACTGCATGGTTCAAAGCAAAGTGTGGCATTTTAGCAGCTTATGATCCAATGTTTTCCAAGTCTCAGAGCAGTTTGGTTCACAGTGAAATGAACACAGAACTCAATCAACTCGATGTGCACCAGTTAAGCTTTTTCACACTAGCATAATTTCCAATATTTCAAAGGACAGATGATTACAGCATTTCATGAGATTGGTAATGAGAAGCATTTGTAAACCTGCTGTCACAAAAAAAACAACAACCCTGAATTAAAGAAACAGTTCACCCAAAAATGAAAGTTACCCCATGATTTACTCACCCCCAAGCCATCCTAGGTATATATGACTTTCTTCTTTCAGACAAACACAGTCGGAGTTGTTTTAAAATTTATTCTGGCTCTTCTAAGCTTGGTAACGGTGGTGGATGGTGGCTGTTATTTTGAAGCTCCAAAAAGTGCATTTATCCATAGTAAAACTAACCCATACGCCTCTGGGAGGTTAACATGTCTTCTGAAGCGGATCGATGGGTTTTTGTAAAAAAAAATATTTCTGTTTTTAAAATTATAAACTCAAATCACTGACTTCCGGCAATCTCAAGCTCTGGCTTCTTGGCTGACCTCTGACTCGACATATGATGTATGACGTAAGCCATAAGCCGCATTCGTAGCGTAAGCTCAGGTGAGAATAAATGAACAAGGACAGAGCAATACTAAACGCCAGTAATGAATTAAAAGTCGAAAACGAGAAGTCATGTGTTAACCCCCCGGGGGCGTATGGGTTAGTCGTACGATGGATATGCACTTTTTGGAGCTTCAGAATAACAGCCACCATCCATCACCATTACCAAGCTTGGAAAAGCCAGGATAAATTTTAAAACAACTCTGTGTTCATCTGAAAGAAGAAAGTCATACACACCTAGGATGGCTTGAGGGTGAGTAAATCATGCGGTAGTTTTCATTTTTGGGTGAACTGTTCCTTTAAGACTGTATGGTAATTATATTACTGTAAAATAAAATTATATGCTTAATTATTCATTGTTTACATTTTTATTACAGTGCAGTTGTATTACAATAATATATTACTGTCTTAAGGGATAACAACAAAAGCTATAAAGTTTCTTTAACTTAAGTTTATTATATTCAAATTGTTTGGCTTCCAAAAAACACCAGAGTGAATGTAATGTGATATGGACTGAGACACTTGAATCCACTTTAAAGTCCAGGTACAAATCAATGCAAAGACGAAGCAAAATGTGTTAATACCAGATAAATAGGTTTATAGACTCCATGCCAAAACATGGCATCAGTGACTTTGGTAATACACAGCACCAGTCTGCGTGTAGTGTGAATGCTCTTTCCTGTTAATATGTGCTGCTTCTGCATGTTGTGTGAGACCAAAGACAAAGAGGGAAAACAAAGCATGTCTCACCAATGACCAGTGTGCCCTGGATCTTCTCCAGAATGAATCGGGCCTGGTTGGAAAGTTTGGCACTTTCAGCTCCCAGCATACCTAGCAGCCAATCTTTCCTGAGGACGTAATATTTCATTCTGAGCTCAAAGAAACCTTTCAAGATGTCCTGAACAGACTCGTACTTCTTCAGACTGCCCACATGATCAAACAACACCTGCGTGAGAATGAGAATGATAGATTACAGAAGACAAAATTATTTCTGGATTGGGCAACAAAAAAAAAAGCATTTTTTTTTAAAGGATGCATATTGTGATATTAAATATGTGGTGTGTTGTTCACCATGGAGTGACAGGTGAGCAGATTCTGTAGTTTGAAGACTTTATGTAGTCCAGCTGCCTCAGCCTCTCTCAAGCGCTCCTCTGTCATCTTAATGACGAAACGCACTGTGGTGTCTGTATGATACTCCTTATAGTCTGTGATCAAAGGAGGAACCTTCTCCGTACCGTTCAGCATCGCCTCCAACACATTCTCCTTATAGATCTGAGACATGTTATTCATAATTTATTCCAAAGAAAATGTTGGTTAATTTTAACTGCTGAACTGACTGGCATAATTTTCTGCTCAATATTCTGTATCACCAGCTTTACACCAAATTTCACAGGTTAAACACTGCAAATTTTATATACAGCATGAAACATGAATTTGCAGTGATGGATAACACTGGTATGAACATTTTAAACCCTAGCAGACATTGCTGAAAGTGTTAAAGGATTTGCTGCACTAATTTTACCAGTTTATCCCCCGGTTTCACAGACAAGGCTTAAGCCCAGTCCTAGACTAAAATGTAAATCTGAGCTGTTTCAACTGAAATAAACTTGCACTGACCGATCTTAAAACATATCAGTGCCTTTGTTTTGTCTCAAGATGCACACCAGTAATGTTTTTTTAAAGGCGTGTTTATAAAAATTACTTAAATGTCCTAATTGAACTATGGCCTAATCCTGGTTTAGGATAAACCCTGTCTATGAAACCAGGCCAATCATTGTCAACCTGAATATTTCCAACCAAAACTGGCCACATACCAAATGGGCATGAGTTTAAAAAAAAAAGAAAAAAAAAAAAAAGAGCTGAGTCCTACAAGGAAGCATGAATAAACTTCTTAAAGAAAGTCTAAAAACACTTCACACACCTGTGTCCAGGTTTTGATTGGCAATTCAGTGATCTCAATGGTGGTAGAGTCAATGATGGCCACCTCTCCATTATTCACATACTGATTCTTCGCCAGTTCGTCAATGGTGCCTTTGAACCCCTTATAGCTGGGCAGCTAGACATAAATGGGTGAAATGAGTATGTCAACCAGTTTAGAACAATACTACAAAAATGCATAGGCTAGTTTTTTTTTTTTTTATGGTAATTAAATTTAAAACATTAATTTATATTTACCATGGGAAGGGGATCTTCTCCATTGAGCATGCGGTGAATATTGTTGATGATCTCTCGCACGTCATAGTTGGGGATGCGACTGGCCCATCCTGTGCCAATGCCCTCACTTCCATTAGCCAGCACCAGAGGGATGATGGGTATGTACCACTCTGGCTCCACTCGCAAATTATCATCGTAGTTGTATTTCAGCAGGTTATCGTCCACAGCAGGGAACAGCAGACGAGCAAGTGGACTGAGAATCAAAAACGATTTTGTTTTACTCTACTAGTTATGTGGTTTTTATTTGTTAGCCATAACCATGTGTGTCTTTGTACCTGAGCATGGTAAAGATGTATCTGGGGCTGGCAGAGTCTTTGCCCCCATGCAAACGTGTGCCAAACTGACCCAGAGGCTGAAGCAGGTTCAAATTGTTACTGCCCACAAAGTTCTGAGCAAGACCCACAATGGTCATCATCAAAGAGACCTGAGGAATAGAAAAACACTTAAATAGTTGTATCATGTGAAAGCTACCAGGTTCACTGGTTTTATATTATATGACAGTAGTTTGATAGAGACATGTTAGCACAATTTTACTATTGAATGTGTATTTTCATATTTATAACGGGACAGTGTCTTGCTAAAAACAAAAGCAATGCGACAAGATTTTCCATATACAGAGTACAGACTGAACAATGAATGAGGTGAGTGGAACAAAAGTCCTCACCTCTCCATGGTGGTACGCAGACATCTCAGCCACTGATCCAGCCAACTGAGCCACTTTCACCTCTCTCTTATCATTTCTCTTAAAACAGCAGAAAAGCACTTTCCTTTGGCCTGGTTTTAAACCTGAAACATATACATACATATTACTTCTCTGCATCTTTGTTCAATAGTTCTTTGCTTGTATTCGGGGATGGCTTTGACCATGAACGACACATGCAATGCTATCATAGATTTTAGTCAATATTACAAAGGCAACATAATTGCATTACTTTACTAACTACCATTTGTAATAGCCTTTACAGCTACACAATTTAAAAAACAAAAACAAAAAAAAAAAAACACAACAACAATGACTATTGTAATGCTGGTAAAATTCAGGTTTCTCACCATCCACTGAGCAGGGGATTGATCTCTCATTGTCAGAGTTGGAGAACAGCACAAGCTCTTTATTGATAAAGTCATGGTAGGTGAGGGATGTGGTTTCCTGTCCGTACAGGTACTCCTGCACAAAGCAGAAACAAGATCATGCTTTCTAGTGGCACACAAGTCAACTCTATTTCCCATTTTAAAAAAATAAATAAAACACTCCACATTGTTTTTTTTTTTTTTTAGGGTTATGGCACCTCAGGCAGGTTGTGTTCTCTGCGCTGACGTCTGTTGATCATGAAGCTGGTCAGCCATTCCTTCCTCTCATCTACCATCTTCTTACTAAAGGCCTGCAGATAGACAAAAAAAAAACAGTCAAACATCATCTTTAGGAAACTTAAAATTTATATTCACAAAAGTTGCTCAATTGTCCACTCCAAATTCAAACTGAGACATGGTTACCAGGGTGATAGCTTCATCATCAGCCGGCCCAGAGTACTTAAAAGGGATTCGATGTCTCGCCATATCCGAAAAATACTCTTTGGCCTCCTTAGATGTGCTGGTACCCAAACCTGGAGAGAGGCAGATAGAAAACTACATGAGATATTTGCAAATGACCATGTATACATGCATGTTTTAGAACCACTTTCAAATGTTATTGGAAACACCCAGTGTGTGCTGGTGACCCAATCTGTGCCCCCTCCACTTTCTACATCACTTGGACACAAAAACAGAGTAAAAACACTGCTTACGTTTGCCAGTGGACTACCACAGGCGTTTGAGACAAACCTTTGTAGTATTTGATCTTCCAGGATTTGATGTTACTTTGTTTCTCTTTCCACTCATTGAACTCTGGGATACTGTAGAAAGAAAGCTCCTGCTTCTTATTGGATGCCTAAAGAGCGACAACACCAGCAGTCAATGAAATGTTTCCACAACAAGAATTTTAACATTGTTGATGACAAAGGCAGCTGGAATCTACCTTGATGATAGGAGTGATAAACTCTTCTAGGAAGCTGTGGCGCAGGAGTGACGGCCAGTTATGATGGATGAAGTTGATGAGAAGACCTTTAATGTGAGATCCATCTTGATCCTGCAGAAATCACCCATCATTATACATACAACAAACTACACTTTATATTCTGTAACAGGCACACTGTGTACAGTCTGACCTGATCTGTCATGATCATGAGCTTGCCGTAGCGTAGACTCTTGAGTGACTCAGGGTCACTGTAGTTTTTCTTGTACTGCAGACCCAGGATCTTTATGATGTTGTTGATCTCAGCATTCTCCATGATCTGTAAAAAAAAAAAAAAAAAAAGTTTGCTTTGTGGGGTCTGTAATTGATAACCCAATGAAGCGGTCAATATAATGACTTTTTTCAATATAATGAATTTGCTGACCTGTTTGTGTGACGCCTCTCGAACATTGAGGATTTTACCACGCAGAGGGAAGACACCATAGCGGTCACGTCCCACCACACCCAGACCAGACACGGCCAGGGTTTTGGCCGAGTCTCCTTCTGTCAGGATCAGAGTGCAGCTAGTGGAGTTCTTCCCACCTGAAACAAACCAACAATCCTAAAACGAACATCCAGGCTGAAAGTGTCTTAATATTTTAACAGCACAACAAACATTGTTACCTGCATCGTTGGCGTCATCCAGCTTGGGTACTCCTTTAATCTTAGTGTGTTTGACAGCAGAGCATTTCTTATTGAGCTGAGCCTGGGCTTTAAACTTCACCCAGTTCATAATGCTCTCAACAATTCCACAGTTATTAGCCTATAGAAAAGACACAGAGACGAATTAGCTCAGAAGTTTAGAACTGCAAAAGCATCTTAAAAAAAAAAAAAAAAAAAAAAACTCAAGGGTTAAAGCAAATAGAAAATCCTGAGCCTGAACTTTTTTCCGGGGGTGGGGGGGTTGCGGGAGTGGACACATATACAGGGTTATTTGGCAAACAAACAAAAAAACATTTGAAAATGATTTTCCATTAAACTACCTGATAAATAAAACAAAAATGAACAAATAAAGTGCTGCACACGTAAAGAACGCAACTTTAACATTTGAAAAGATACTATGGCAAAGTTATTGCTTTCCTTATTCAAACTTTTTTTTTCATGAATATATGATTGTCCTGAAGAAAGCAAGCACATAACATTCGCTTGGAAAATTATGAGCTGAAAAACAGCCTTTAATATGACTATTTATATATAAACTAATAATGAGGCAATAATAATTGCCTCAAATAAAGTATCAAAACCAAGTAATTATGGTTTCCGTTAAAATACATGTAATACGGCTATATTATAAAAAACACCTGCAGAGGCCGCCTATTGCCTGGTGATGTTTCATGCGATTCGACAATGTTTAAATCCATTTAATTTTAATATTTGGCCACATGCAAAGCCAGAAACTTTTATTTTAAAATCACGATGTACAATCAGTCGCATAATTAGAAATATGTTGATGTATTCTCTTGTGTTGGCACCATAGACTGTAAAAAAAAGGCACAGGTTTATAAACAATTTACGTTACAAATCTAATGAGATAACGTTCATCTGGGAAACTGCGTTAAGCAACCCAAACTCACTGCATATGCAGAGGAAGAGTTTAGACCAGGGGTAGGCAACGTCGGTCCTGGAGCGCCGCTGGCCTGTAGAGTTTAGCTCCAATCCTAATCAAACACACCTGAACAAGCTAATCAAGGTCTTCAGAATTACTAGGGCTACATTCAGGTGAGGTTTTTTCAGGGTTGGAGCTAAACTCTGCAGGACATCGGCACTCCAGGACCAATGTTGCCTACTCCTGGTTTAGACCCTTTCACACATACAGTCTTTACTAGTAAATTAAAATCCTTTTCAAAACTACCGATAAATTTGTTCAGGAAATCATACAGATCTTATGGAGATGACGTGATTATTTTGAACTGTTTACAAAGCTCTGCTGCTTTTTTTAACAGCTTTTGTAAATATGACGCTAGATACACATCTTTGACCATTGCGCCTCGCAGCTTTTTCAATGTGTCGCGCTCGAGATGCAGCCACTTCTTTTCCATTTCTCTGCTATTATGCGTGTCTTGTGTTTATAAGAGCAAAAACTTCTGATTGGCTACTAAAGTTAGTTTTGTTGAGAGTGAAAGCTGTGTACCTGTAATACCACTGGTAGGTGAACTCGTGAACTCGAAAGTGTTATCAACAAGTTTTTTTTAAATGTAGGACTATTCTTTTTTACGCAGCCAAACGCTGCACGCTGGAGATCCGGCACGGTGCCGGAGAACTTTAAGCCCTGCTAACTGCTAGTGATGTGTTAATACCATCATTTCAGTAAACAGTACCAATAAGAGTAAAATTTAATGGTTCTTGATACCAATTTCAATGCATACCAATCACCAGTTTGGAACAATTTATATTTAACTTTAATGGGACCTTTATTGTAAAACATTGCTGATGTAGTTAATGCACTGACATCAAATGTCCCATCCACTGCTATGGGTATCACCATGTCAATCATCTCAATTTTTAGTATTGACTTGGTACCAAAATACCAGTACTTTTGACAGCACCATTATCCCCAAGCCAGTTTAACCTGGAACTATGTGTACTGGCATAGCAAAGCATTTTAAATTCAATAAAAAGAGATGCTCATTTACTATTGATCAAGGCACCAGTAATTCATCAATTATTGGAGAGGATCATTGAATCCAGATTACAAGCACTTCAGCTATCCCACGATTTCAGAAAGCATGGTTTAAGCAGTTTGAGATGGTTTGAGTGTCACATTTCTCACCTGTTTAACAAACTTGTCACTCAGAGGGCAACCGGAACCGAAACTCTTCTGCTGTAATGTCATGTTCTCTTTGGTCTGAGAGTCAAAGCTGGGGTTCTCAATCAGACAGTTCACAAACAACCACATGTGGTTCTTCACCTGCGCACACAGAGTCCAACCAGCACTTTACATCTGATCACAAAATCATAGTGCCATAATCTTCGAGATGTATAAGGTTTGATAATCATCTAGATGTACCTGGAAAGGTTTGACAGTCACTCCAGCCTTGTTCTTCTTCTTCACCACTTCAATCAGTTTGGACACAATCTGGTCTGCAACGTAGTCAGTGTGTCTGCCACCCTGAAACATACAACATCATATTCAAAGCACTTTCCACTGTCAGTATCTGAGTAACACAGTATCTGAGAAAGATATGTCCAGCCATGTTTACAGGTCAACAACATTTAATGGAGTTTCAGATACCCACCCAGTTAAGGCCTCATATGAAAACAATGCTATAGCATCCACATCAACGGATGTTAGTATTCTTATGCTAATATTCAATTAAGTTCAAATAGATTTTGAGTGGCTGTCAGTGTTTTTGTTCATCAGTTGGCAGTGATACATCTTTCATCTGTGCCATTATCATTAGCTCTTACATTCTTGGCCGGCATTTATTGTTCCACAAATAAAAGTTTGAGCTAAAAAGTGTGAATAAAAGTTGAGCTTTTGACAACATGCACACCGCTGCTGATGTTACATAAAACTATGCCTTGGTGACGCTCTAAGAGTTTTTGTTTAGTAGAAATCGACAATTTTGCACTGCTTAAACAAGCTTGCTTGATGCATGAGAACGAACAAAGTTCTCTCACATCAAGCTATGATGTGCTCAGGCTCTACAGTGCGACCATTTCAGTTGCATTTGCGACTGAAAACTACTGCATGCGACTATGAAAAAATATTTAGAAGCACCAGTGCGACTGACCCGATCAGCATATTTGCGTTTGCGCTGAGGTGAGCTTCAATGGTTCCTACCTACAATGTGTTTTTGCAGCATTGAGTAATGTATCGCAGACATATCTGTTCCTTGAACACAATGTTAATGACAATCCACTCAAAATACTGGAGTTTTGTTCAGCACGGAGTTCTGCCGGCTCACGAACCCTCTCATTATAAAAAAAAAAAAAAAAAAAAAAAAAAAAAAAAAAATGCAGACATGTAAATAAGAGATTCGTTGATAATGGAACTTCGTGAGATCGCGATGAACTGAAGTGAGTGACAGCTTTCAAAGATAATTAAGGGAGTTTGCAAATGTGATATTGAATTAATACAATAGTTCAATAAACAAGAAGTTAATATTACGGGACTTACATTGTCTGACTTTAACAGTATTGAATGATTTTGCTCTATTTCGTCAACATAAATAGTTACAAAAAGTCAGAGCTGAGCTGCTGCCAAGCAAACAGCGGTATTTCATTTATGAATGAATGTGCGTTTTTAAATGAATATAGTGAGTCAATGATTCAATCACCCATTCATGAAGACTGTCACTTGCTTCGTTCCTGAACGAATCAGCCATTCGAACGAATCAACTGAATGAATGATTCAGTGATATAATCAGTGACTTGCCACCACCTACTGGCAGTTTTATTTTTTTAGAGTATCATTTAAATCATTTCAATAAAACTATTTCTATATACAAAATTGTATAATTAAAACATTAATCTCACAACATTGTTATGAATTTAAAACATCCATGCCACCTCTGAGCCTCTTTAAATGCCTGTAAATATACCTACATGCTTTTGTATTCTTCTGTGCCACCTTTGTAGTGGAAATGAATATTGTTATTATTGATTTTGATTGGTAACTTATTCTTCTTATTCTTATTGTATGCCTATTGTTTTAATTAGAAATTTTGGAAAAGCTTGTAAATATACATTTTTGAATTTTACATAAAATGATATACTTTTAATAAAGTTAGAAAAAATGCCCCAGCAAATCACTTCAAGGAGTCAAATATTACCTTGTAATGGGAAGGCTAATTTTTGTTATTTATCAGAAGGTGCTCCTGAATTTTTGACTGTGCTTCTAAATAGTAAAGCGTAGAGTGTGATGATCAACATTTATATGCCAATAAATGTCCAAATTGAATCAGTTTATCATATAAAGCAGTCATGTCTCTTCGGAAGACTTGAATTAAACCACTCAATTCAATGGATCACTACTAGAACTTATTTTTGAACTTTAACCATCAAAGTTTTGAGTGAATGGCCTTTTAAAGGAGGGAGTAAAGGAGGATTTTCCATTTTTGGGTGAATTAACCTTTCCAAAAGGCCTGTTTACAACTGGTATTAAAGGGTTTCGTTAATGCAGAAATGTTACGCTCAACATAATGCTATATTGCAAACCTGAAGATGTTTACCTTAGTCGTGGCGATGCTGTTAACAAAGCTGACTTGCTGGAACCCTTTGTCACTAAGGGTAAGACAAACCTCCCAGCGCTCATTCACAATCTCATGGACAATTGTCAGGGGAGAACCAGTCTCATCCACCTTATCTTTTACATACAGGTCCACATAGGTACGGAAACTATTAACCTGAAAAGATAAAGGAAATTAAACTTAGGTGTAAGATACAGTGATGTCAGCAAACAGAAAACTTTCATGGGGTCAAGAGCAAAAACCAGTCATATACTCACTGCCAGCTTCTTGCCGTTGAGAAAGACACGGACACCCTTAGTGGACCCAGCGATGTCATACGCTCGTCGAGTCAGCAGTGCGACAGTGTCTTTATCTAAAGCCTGCATCTTAAACTTTGCCAGATCTGGCTGGAACGTGATGCAGGTGTAGTCATCGCCATCAAAGGGTTTGATCTTACACTCGCTTGCTCGGCCCATGTTCTCAAACCATGTCTTTTGGGAAAAGATTAAAACAGATTTAACATGTTGGTCCAAGATAAGACACATCACATCTGACTGTACAATAGCTGAAGCATCACAACCTGACTGGAGTGCTCACAGAATTCTAAACTGCAGGAGTGTTCAAGTGTACTGCTTTTTTTCCAACCACCAGAGAGTATCATCAACTGACAGCCAATACTTCAATGTAAAATGACTTGGTTTGAAGTTGCAAAGATTTAATTCAACAAACTGTGTAAAAATCCCAGTATGGCAGCATGGTGGGGTCACATGAGACAATCATATGCAATCTAGTTCTTTATTATAGATCAGTAATTAGTATCATGTATAGTACCACTCATTCTATTAATATTAATAATAGTCATACTTTATTTTAAGGTCCAATTCTCACTATTAACAAACCATTAACTATGACTTTAGCCTCAAACTTCTAATTTGCTGCTTATTAATAGTTAGTAAGGTAGTTGTTAAGTTTAGGTATTGGGTAAGATTAAGGATGTAGAATATGGTCATGCAGAATATGTGCTTTATAAGTGCTAATAAACAGCCAATATGTTAGTTATAGGCATGTTAATAAGCAACTAGTTAATAGTGAGAACTGATCCCTATACTAAAGTTTACCTTAATTCAAATATTCAAAACAATACAAAATTAGTATTAAATATAAAACCATTTGTGTGGTAATTTTGTTCAACATGCATGGAGCAATCAAGCTTGCCTGTTTGAAACAGTGCTTTGACTCTCGGCAGGCGGTCTCCACCGTGAACTTGGTGCTGAAGATGTTACACAGCTTCGCACCATATCCGTTACGGCCACCTGTTGACAACACACACGATTAAACATTCCAGTCAAGTCAAGTCCATTCGTATGAATCCATTGACTTCCAGCGCAACCTCACCTGTGACCTTCTTCTCATCATCATCATAGTTACTGGAGGTCAGGAGCTGGCCGAAGATAAGAGCAGGAACATACACCTTTTCCACCTTGTGCTCAACCACAGGAATTCCCTTTCCGTTGTTCCACACACTGATGGTGTTATTCTCCCTGCAAACACAAACATACATTACTTATATGTCTTCATCTGCACCACTGAACAATCAGCCCATGGGAAGTACTTACGAGTCAATGTTGACCTTGATGCAGTTCATAGCTTTGTCCCTCTGTTTGTTATCAGCAGCATTCACTATGAATCAAAGAATGAGTATTACACAAGAAGTTCTAAGAGCACATCTCTACATAAGGTCAAAACGGAGTTGTCTTTTAAATGTTTGACCTTTATTGAACAATATTTCATGTGCTCTATGCATGTGCATTGATTGATGTTAACAATCTCTCTTCAAATGACTTTGATTAAACCACTCGATTAATTTGGATTTATGTTGCAACATCATTCGTGATTTATGAAAGTTTTGGATTCATTGACTTTCAACGGAGGGACAGAAACCTCTCAGGTTTCACTAAAAATATCTTCATTTGTGTTATGAAGATGAATGAGTGTTTTATGAGTTTGGAGTAACATTTGAAACTGTAATGATGCATGACATGTTTTAATTTAAAAAACCAAAAAAAAAAAAAAAACCACCATGCTCTTAAAAAGAGCCATGGAACATAAGAAATAAAGATGCAAAAACACATACTAAAAGTACTGTTGCATCTGCATTTTGTTTAATTAGTTTTTATATTTAATGAAAAGCAAATATGCTCTTCAGTAGTTCAAGTCAAGTGAAGAAAAAAGAGAGTGGGCCTATTTTATCAATAAAAATGTTATTTAAAAAGCTGACTTCTTTAAACGAAGGTAATTAAAGATAGTTTTCATAATACAATAAAAGGTAAACTGTTTAATTAGAGCTGTTGGTTAATCATAGCAACGACTTCTTATGTTTAGACAAGTCCATTAGTACATTTATTTTAATAAAAAAAAAAATTTAAAATTTTTTTTTTAAAAAAACACAACACCCCCCTCACCCAGAATCTCGTCAAAGATCTTGTAGAGTCCTGGCACATATGTGATGTCTCTGCAGTTCATTCCCACATCCTCATCAAACACCCACATTTGCTAAACAGGAAAGAGAAAGCGAAGAAACGCTGGGTCATTTTACAATTGTGATGACATCATCTGAAAACAATTTTAATTAATTTGAAGAAATATGAATTGGCCAGGTTCTTAACAGAATGAAATACTCAGCCTTTTAACTTGGTTATTTTTATTATTTATTTATTTTTTAGCATAGTTCAGCAAGAATTCTTGCCTTAGTAAAGTGAGTGACCACTTTAGAATAACAATTGATTCTATGGTTATATTAATGAAACTTATTGGGCAGTAAGCATTGTTCAAAAACAGTTGGCACCAGCGGCCCGGATAAATAGCAGAAGTGGATAATCTCTACCTGGGTAACAGGCTCCACAGAGCCAATGTAGGTGTCGGGCCGGAGCAGGATATGCTCCAGCTGGGTCTTCTTCTGATAGATCCTTTCCACAGACAGACGTTTCTCATCTTTCTTGGACTTACTGAGAGCCTTATTCTCAAACAAACTCTTAAAAAAAAAAAAAAAAAGACAAAAACAATGTTACAGCAATTACGATGCAAGGTAAGATTGATAAAAGAAACTAAAGCACTTTTTACTTTATTTTTTGGGAAATCGAGACATAGGTGATGTGGGACAAAGGACAGTACGTTTTATGACTGCAACCAATGATTGTCTGCTTTATATTATGTTGCGGGTACATTTTGATTTTTTTTTTTTTTTTTTAATGTGTGAGAAAGTTTAACGTTAAAGAGTTTTCGATTGTTCTTTTCCATAGCATGATTTTTGTTGAATTGGATTTTGGACAAAATTTGCATGGAGTGATAATAGCACCATCAATATTGTGGACAGATAACACGCATCTCCAAAAATGTTTCCGGCCAACATTCAGAAGCAAGTTAACTTACACTGGTAGCCTCAAAGCTAACAGCCATGACAGACTAACAGCCACAGCTTGCAAATCTTTGTGTAAAAAACTATTGTCACTTTCTCGATCTGCTTTTTTTGTAACATGTGACCAACGTTACCAGTACATTGTAACAGCAGTAGGGAACTGTAGCGGAAATGACTGTTACCATGGTAACTTTCTTGCAAGGGTGAGGAATCAGTTTTATTGAACTTTTTTTCTAACATTCAACATACAATGTAACGTTAATGCAGAAATGTGGGCTACAATAAAAAAAAAAAATTTTTTTAAAAACCACACACAACGTATTATGCTACACAACCCAGTACAAAACACAATAGTACCAGAACGAGTCCAGCCATATCAAATAAACTAAAAGTGTGACCCATATAATTATCAGTCGTAGCATCTCAACCCTAAACTAAGTTACTTTAATATAACTTAAGTATTTGAACAATAATAATAAATAGACATAATACTGTACACACACACACACACACACACACACACACACACACACACACACACCATTTAGGGCCCCGTTCTTTTAACAACGATGTTGTATAAATTAACTTACCTTCAGAGGGCCTTCTGTTCCAGCCATTCTCACGGTTTACCTCTAGCGCGAAGCAAATGAATCTATAATACAAATAGACCTGTTCTACTGTTATCAAATCCCTAGCCCTCCTCAATTAGAGAAGATGCTGCAAACTAACGTTATCTGAACTAAACTTATGAACGCATGAACTAATCCACTGCACGCGCGACTACAAACCCGAGCAACAGTAATCGACTTTCAAATTTCAAATCACACGTGTCCTCCCGCCAAGGCCGCTGGCCAATCACTGTCAGGAATGGGTTGGGCTTTTTGTGTTCTTAACCAATGAAGTTACAGCGTCTTTCGCGCAGCGACCCGCCTACTTCCATAGGTCCAATAACAAAAGCGATCACACTCGTTAAGCCAATGAGATTTTTGTTCCGGTCTCTCTCACGGTCGAACGGTCAAAACATTGACAATATTGTCAACACAGAAAAATGTTTGCGTTGTTGTCATTATATTTCTGCGAATGGCATAAAATACATTGAGAAAAGGATCCGAAGAATGAGAGTTTGAGGATGAAATGTACTAAATCACATTTAAATGTTTATAACGTTTCTTAATTTCTTTTTCAAATTATTATTTAAAAACAATAATGTTAAAAATGTAGGTAGGTGTTAAGTACAACATAAACATGTTTACTCTGTTGCCATATATCTAATGATAACTGTAAAAAAGATTTAACCTATAAATTCACTGAGAGAACAAATGCTATTTTTAATAGTATGCATATTAAAATAATCCGTTATATGTTTTTAAAGTGGTGTTATTGCAATTTTATAGATGATAATCCACATCAGTTCAAATATAGTCAGATTCACCATACATAGCCCACACTTTTTAATTTAAATATATATTTGTAAGTGAAATGGAAGCAGACACACAGATAAGATTTCCTCTGTGATGGGGCATAAAAGCTGATTGGTTGCTGGAGTGGTAATAACATTGATTCATGATGCACATGTGCCTCTACCTCCCTCCCCTTTCTGTCTCTCCCTTTCTCTCTCAGCCTCCTTCATTTCATCACTGTCCTTGGGTGTGTATAGCAGTGTCTGACATTCTGTTGCTGAGGACTATGTGTGTGTGAGTGTGTGTGTACGCGCAGAGTAGCCCAATGACGTTGTAAATTTGTGCTCATCCAGGAACAGAAGTCCTCCAGCAGCATCCCGTGAACAGGGCAGAGGAGCAGTATGTCAGCCCTTCCCAGCAGCTGAGCTTTGCTGTGGGATACGCAACTACATAGAGGTGAGTCTGTTTATCCAGCTTTCATCATCCATCCGGTCCCCCTTTCATCCATTTATCTTAATGAAATATTCATGATTTACAGCCTCTGTTTGTCCTGATTGTCATCTGCCGAGGTGAGCTATGTTAATGTTTTCTATAAAGAATGTAAGTACTTCTTTTCAGACATTTTTCTTTATCAGGCATTGTGTGTATTGAATACAAGGTTATACAGCTCTGCATAGCCAAGGAAATGTTGATGAGCGTGTACCATTTCTGTCGTTTTAGATCTGCAGTGAAAGTAAGCTTTTATTTGCTGATATGTGCACACAGGTCAGATTCATCCCCTCCCATCTCCATATCGATTTGTTTGCTATTGCCATTCCCTGCCTGTCAGCTACTTAGCAGCCCTACCCCCCCTAATTCTTATAGATGGGATAATGTATGTGGGGGGCAGTTTTATGGCCATTAGCTTCATATCTCCCTCACAGTGAGATGACTTGTGAAAGTGAGGCCCTTATAGTCATACAGACAGTGTCAGTTACCTAGACAGTAAGACTACAGTGATTTCTTAATAAGTTAGATGTATGCTATAAAATTGTAGTCCTGTCTTGTGTTTATTCTGTATTTAGTGACTGTTTAGCCCCCGAAAAAGTGCAAAAGCTGTCACTGGGGCAGTGTCATTTCAAAAGGTACCTTTAAGGTACTAATATGCACCTTTAAGGGGTAAATAAGGCATGGAAGTGACAGCTTTTGTACCTTTTTTTCTGAGAGTGTAGAAGAGGCAGTGATTAAAGGCAGGGTAAGCAATTTTTCAAAAACGTTTTAGAAAACTGAGTCGGGGCCGAGTACCAAAACAAACTTGTAGCCAGTCAGCAGTAAGGGGCGTGTCTACTCGTGATAATTGAGGAGAGAGAGTTCAGTGAACAGCCAAGCCGAGCGACAGAAAGATAGAGATGGCGGATAAAAAACAGAAGAGGAAAACGTCTGCGGAATGATAAGGCAAGAAGTAGGACCCGTGTAAATATTGGATCAGCTTTCCAGCGCTGGAGAGAACTCAAGGAGGCCTGCGATCGGACGCCGAGGTTGCTTTGTTTCTTCCCGATAGGTGAGTAACACCGTGTCTACACCGGACGCGGCGCGGCACAATAGCTAATGTAGTTGTTTAAAACTCAGATCTGAGGTTTATTTATAAAAACAGCGCCTGTTTGACAATGTGCTTCGCCGATTTCGGAGACGTGAGCTCCACACGATCACCGGGCGCTCAGTGCTCATGTATCACGAAGAGAAGAGCATAACCTCGGCTAGTCCTTCTGACATTTGCCGCTGGCTCTGATGTCTCTGTAGTGGTTAAACATAAAATATAATTCATTTTGGGTAAATCTAACAGGTAATCTTTGGCCTTTATTCTATTGTTCTATTAATATGTTAAAATGAAAATGAAAACAGACGGTTTGATATTTCATTTCATTGTAATGTATGTAGGTTCCCTGAACTACATTTCTGCAGCTATTAATATGTTTAAAGGAAAACGAAAAGAGGCAGTGGTGTTTGATATATTTCGTCTGTAAATACAGTGAGGAAGATTTCAGTAGCCGAGCCGAGACGAGCTGACCGATGTTATCAAGTACGCTGCTCTTTGCAGAATTACCGGACTTGCGTCGTTCCGTCCGCGGGAGTTCACACTCCAGAGTCTAACTCGTGAAGTCTGAACTACCGAGGATGCAAGTACGAAATTTGCGTACTTGGTACTGAGAAACACGCGCAGACCTAACGTTAAGCCACCAGACTATTTGACTAATCTTCTCGGTAGTTCAGACCGCGATGGAAACGCAGACAGCAACAGGTCTGGGGGGAAAAAAAGTTCCTGGGACAAATTGTTTCAGGTAATTTTGGTGGAAAAGCGGCTTATGTTTCACAGAACTAATCGTTGCCTGGGTTGCGTAGGCTACGTATATGTGAGGCAGATCTATCAAAATAGGGGCGAGACCCTTTTGGGGTAGGGGCGTGTTTGTTTTGGTGATTTCAAATATCAACATTGGCTTCCAGAAATTGCTTACCCTGCCTTTAATGGATCAGGGGTTTGAACTTAACCATGGGGGAGGTGAACCTACATGCTATTCCATCACTGTAAAAATGCTGCCTGTTAATTGATAAGTTATTTGGTAAAAAACTATAATAGATCTAATTGGACATTTTGCGTAATTTCACAGCAAAATACTACAGGTAAATGCAGTTTTAAGAAGGGGAAAAAGAAGAAGTCATCTTATAATTTACAGCAGAAAAAGAGTAAATTCACAGAAATCTGTGACAGCTCACATTTGATGTTTCTCCATTGAAATAACTGTTTCTTCTTAGTTATTTTCTTACCAGTTATGTACATTAGGGTGTTATGTTACATATTATGCTGTTAAACAAGGATTATTGCATTGTATTTTAGTGTCATGTTTGTTACCATGATGGTGTTTTGTATTTGTGTGCATGACACTGTGTGCGCCTTCTATGATTTATGTACCTCAGCTTATGGAAGAGCAACTTGTTATTAGCTTTGATTCTCTTTACCACCTGTGTTTTTTAAAAGTGGTTGTCAGTATGAAGGTAAACCTTATTTTAGAAATATATTTTAACATTATTTCAATTATGAAATATATTTTTTTTTACTGTAAATTTAATTTCAATCTGTAAAACTTGAAATGTTCTAGCAACCACAGCTGCCTTTTTTTTTTTTACCATAAATTTCACTTATTTTTTTCTTTAACAGTGAAGATACAGATAAACAAAAAAATGTGCAGATCAGCCCAAAAGAACCAGACAAATATAGACAAACAGATAGACTGTGGGCGCATGGATGGATGAATGGTTAGACAGGTTGATAGATAGATAGATAGATAGATAGATAGATAGATAGATAGATAGATGTTATGAATATTATGGTAAGGGCACTGACCGTTCCAAGGTGCTGGGCAGCAGATGGCACAGCGGCCTGTTGCCTGGACACTGTGTATGTGGCAGCCAAATCCAACCTGGCCAACTGGTCAGTGCTGTATATGTGGAGTTTTTTTTTTTGTGCCCCTACTAAGAGAGTTTATGTTTATGTTTTTTTACGCAGTTCTACAGTATGGAATATAAAATACTACAAATAACAGCTCTTGAAGACAGTGCTTGGTTTCCCCTATAATTTAACTACAATAATTCAGAAATTTAAATCATAGCTGTAAATAAATATAAATAGTTGATATTAGTTAATAATAGTAAATATTGTATCTACATGCAGTTCTGAGCTTGGTCAATTATTTTCAGTTCATTTCATTTAGTAGTAGTTTGAGAAGCAGATTTTAGAATCAACATTGCAGACACAAAAAGAACAGATCTTAGTACTTTTCAATTGATCAGTGACATCTGTGCTTCCCCTCTTGAAAAGACTGCCACTGCTCTGTTTGTGGCCAAGATAGAAATGTTTTCTTTTCCATATGCAGTTAAATTTTAAAGTTTCACTCTTTCAGATTGAAGATGTCCTCCACTCCGCTGGCCGAGGCAGAAGAGGATGTGTTTGGTGAGTGACCTCTCCCGTCTGCCCATCCCCTCCCCCCTCCATTAATGTCCAGATCTTCATTTCCACACTCCCAATGCACTGAGCGCATTACAGGAGAGAGCAGCTACAGTCTGGCCTCTAAAAGCACCAGGGACTATGATTCTCTCTGAGAATATGCACTGGTTTGTTTTAGAGTCGTAAATATTTTATTAAACATTTTTGTGAATTTTTAGATGCCATCTATCATGGTTGAAGAATAGTAGTAGATGTAATGGACACATTCAAGAGTTTGGCTTCACAGGATTTTTTGTACAGGCTTTGAAGGTGCAGCTTGCTGAGTCAGTGTCTACGTCACCACAGGAATTGGTGCTGAGATCTGAAAAAAAGTTGGGAGAAGAAAGGTTGCTATGGAATAGATTAGAACTGTGTGACAGGGTCTTAAAATACAAAATTTTTATAAGCATGTTCCCACTCCCCATAAGTAGCCTACAACATGGAATGCATTAGTACCCACACACTTTTTCTGCTGTGTTGATTCCGGAAGTATTTTTCCATTCATTTTTCTTATAGGGATTTTAAAAAAGTCTTTGTTAAAGCGTTATAAGCCATGAACCAAGCCAGCCAGCTATGAGGTGAATCACAACATTACACATTTTATTTGAAGCAAAACAGTATTTGAAAATATGACAAAAAAGACCAAGGTACAAGATAATGAACGGATAGTTCTAAGGGATAGTTCACCCAGAAATTAACAAAAAAAAAAAAAAGTCATCATTTTATACTCTTGTCATTCTGTCATCATTTACTCACCCTTAAGTTGTTGCAAACCTGTATGAGTTTCTTTCTTCTGCTGAACACACACACAATATTTTCTTTTGTGTTCAACAGAAGAAAAAAACTCAGGTTTGGAACAATTTGAGGGTGAGTAAATGATGACAGAATTTTAATTTTTGGAGAAACTCTTCCTTAAGTGACTTTAGTGAGAGAAAGAACTACAAGCATTGCGAGTGACACAATCAAAAACAATGAAGAAATATAAAACTATTAATTTAGAGTTGTTGATTACCTTAGTTTATTGCAAAATCATATATACAGCCTCCTTTTCATCCATCTTAACTCTGACTAAGGTCTATAGTATGTGTACTATGCATAAGCAGTTTTTTTGTAGGCATGGAATACTTGGATTACTTACGTTTCCCAAAATATCCACTGTACAACAGAGCATACATTCAGAAAAAATGGTACAACTGCTGTCACTAGGATGGTACCCTTCCAAAAGGTACCTTATTTACTCCTAAAGGGTGCATAGTAGTACCTTAAAGGTACATATTATTACCTAAGTTCTTGTTGCTCTGTAGCTATACATCTACACACTGCCCAGTGCCATTCTCTCACTTTAGTGTATTTGTCAGTGTGTGTTTGTGTACTTCCTGTTTCACTGACCCTCACACACACCCCCAGGGTGTAAATGAGGAATGGCCACCCATCATTTATATAAGTAATCTAGGCTGTCGACAGCTTAATAGAGCTTCAGGCCTGCTTTACGGTGTCACTGCATTTTATTGATTGTAACGAGAACACTAATGTGTGCATGAGTGTGTGTTGAGAGCAGTGCAGCAGTCTTTTATGAGGATTTTCATCATATTTGTGGTGTTAGTTTGTGCATCTTGGGCTTTTGCCTCCAAATGCTCAATTTCAAAAGAGCTCAGGGAGTAAACATAGTCTATGTGTTTTGTACCACATTAGATCTGACGGAGGCGGTTCCAGAGACCGAACGACTTGACAGCAGTCTACAGAAAGCCAAAGCACAACTGTCAATCAAAACCAGGAGGCATCGGCCCTCCCGAACCCGCCTGAGAGACAGCGTGAGCTCGATAGATGGAGATGACAGCATTGATAGAATGGTATGTGTTTGTTGTAGATTTCATGCATCAGACTGAATGAGCAGTTCACCCAAAAATGACAATTCTGTTATTTACTCACCCTCTTGTCATTCCGAACTCACAGGCTATTATAAAAGCTATCACCATACACATACATTTTTTATATAACGACAGTCCTGACTCACTTAATGCCCTATAAGTGAGAAAAGAATTGAGAAAAGTCATAAGCACTATAAATAAGCATTTATTTGATCAAAAATACAGTAAAAACAGTGAAATTATAGAATATTAATACAATTTAAAATAACTGATTCTTTTTTCAATATATTTTTTAAAAATGTAATTTATTGGCAAACCTTATTTTTTTGCAAATTTTACTCCAGTCTTGAGAGTTACATTCTGAGGTATTAATATGGTGCTCAAAAAGCATTTCTTATTACTATTAATGTTGAAAAAAAGTTGAAAACCGTGATACATTTTGTTTAGGATTTTTTTTTTTTTTTTTTATGAGTAGAAAGTTAAAAAGAAATTAATTTATTGAAATAGAAATATTTTTTTAAAATTATAAAAGTCTTTAATGTTACTTTTGATCAATTTAATGCGTCCTTACTTAATAAAAGTATTCCTTTCTTTCAAAATTTCTTTTAAAAAATATTATTATTCACTAAAGCTCTTTACTGAAATTATTCATGGTGCTTTTTGGTGGTCATTTTTGGAGCTTAACAGTCATGGTCAATATAAAAGATCGGCGTGATTTTAATCTTCTTTTGTGTTCCACAGAAGAAAAAAAATAGCAACAGCATATGTGTTTAATTCAGAATTTTTAGGTAAACAATTCCTTTAAATGCAACCTTGAGATATATAATCACCATCGTTATTTTAGTAGTTTTAGTTTTAGTTATTGGAGTACAGTACATCAAGTTAAACTAAATGAAATTGAGAAATGTACTTTGGCAACTAGCTAAAATAAAATAAGTTGA
Organism: Tor tambroides; assembly: GCA_021397915.2. Taxonomy (NCBI): domain Eukaryota; kingdom Metazoa; phylum Chordata; class Actinopteri; order Cypriniformes; family Cyprinidae; genus Tor; species Tor tambroides. The sequence continues at coordinate 22,585 of JAFVLL020010321.1, forward strand.
AATTTTTCAAAAATGTTTTTTGACTATTTTATTGATTTAATTATTTTTCATTAGTTAGTTTTAGTTGCCCCTAAAAAACATGCATTCATGTGAGACTCATGGGATCTGATATGTCAATGTGTGTCTGTGGTCTAGAGTTATGGCGGCTCCGTGCAGACCTCCTCTTCTCCAGTCCACCCTTCCTTTTGCTGCTCCTCCCCCTCCTCTGACCTGCTCCTTTCCTCCCCTTCCTCACGGAGAGACCGAACCTTCACCTTTGACCCCTACACTGTGGTTGGAGAAAGGGAGGCACAAGATGAAAGACGGAGCTACAGGCACCTCCTGAACACCTCCTCTCAAGAGGCTTTGCCCTTCACCCCATCTAAGTCTCCCTCCAGACCCTGCATCCATTCAGAGACATCTTCCCCAGCCCATCTTTGCCAGACGGACCACCTCAAGTCACGTGAAGGCAGCCAACCCCTTCTACACTATGGAGAATACTCACAGAGTGAAGGTTTGAACTACATATGAACATTTCATCTAATATAATATCATAACTATCATTAACTTGGACTAAAAATTTTAAATGTTGTTCTTGAAATCCACCATGAATCCACCCTTCCACTGGGATCAATATAATCCAGATTTTTTGGATCAGAAGTATCCCAATCCAGCCCAAAATTTTTGGACAACATACAGCTGAGGTCAAAAGTTTACATACACCTTGCAGAATCTGCTAAATGTAAATTATTTTACCAAAATAAATTTTACCACTTGATTCTTAATACTGTGTTGTTACTTGAATGATCCACAGCTGTTTTTTTGTTTTTTGTTTTTTTGTGATCAGTGAGCATTTGAACCTTCTGTAATAGTTGCATATGAGTCCCTCAGTTGTCCTCAGTGTGAACAGATGGATCTCAAAATCATGCATTCATTGTTGGAAAGGGTTCAAATACACAAAAATGCTGAAAAACCAAAGAATTTGTGGGACCTGAAGGATTTTTCTGAAGAACAGCAGGTAGTTTAACTGTTCAGGACAAACATGGGACTCATGAACAATTATCACTAAACAAAAAAACACAGCTGTGGATCATTCAGGTAACAACACGGTATTAAAAATCAAGTGTATGTAAACTTTTGAACGGGGTCATTTTTATAAATTCAACTATTATTTTCTCTTGTGGACTATATGTAAATGTATTTTATGTGAAATATATTATTCAGGTTGGTATTAAATAAAAAATAGCATGCATTTTGTATGATCCCTCTTATTTTGGTAAAATAATTTCTGGTAAAAATAATTCTGCAAGGTGTATGTAAACTTTTGACTTCAACTGTACACTAAAGGTTTGATCCAGATCAAAACCAAGACTGGATTACATGATCTAATCCAATTATAGAATTTTTTTTTTTTTTTTTTTTTTTGAACAAGCCATTGTCAAGATATGAACCCATCTGATAGCAGAAATCCATTTTCTGAAATATGGTTTCCCATTTAGAGCTCTTAAAATTCAGATCTGGTAATCTGGAAAATTGGTAATATGGTCTCTGATGATCAAATCAAATTTTGGGAACAAAAAAAAAAAGATTACCTTATCCCGGATAGCAAAACATGGAATTTTAAGATCTGGATCATTCTGATCCATATTAAATGTTTCAAACACCTGGGCCAGATTCTGATCTGGATTCTGATGCTCATTTTGATGATTTGTTTTCAGACGACAGTCATGACACAGGCCCTGATGAACCTGATAGTCCAACGGTGCTGCTGGACAAGAAAACCAGGAGACGTTTTCTTGATCTGGGGTTAGAATCCTACAAGTTTTGATCTGCAACATAATACAAAAAAAAATCAGAAATTAAATGTTTTAGGTGAAAGTTGGACTATTTATCCTGTTAATTACAGTGCACTTGTACCAGGAGTTTGCTAACTATGTCTATAAACATTTTGGAAGATTGTAAATGTTAAGCATGAAGGGACAACTATAATTAAGCAATTTGTAGATTTATTTTTTGCCAACTGTCCCTGTATGTGAGAGCAATCATACATATGCTGTAGTAATGGCCAGAGTTGTGCTCTAAAGGTTATCTGCTTGTTTTTCTGTGTGCAGGGTCACTTTACGTCGCACATATGGAAAGGTCAGGAAAGACAGATCCAACAGACTATCAGCAGGAAATCGGTATGTGTGTGAGTCTGTCGTGCACTTATTCACCTAATGTCAGTCACCTAAGCACCGGTGTTTCCTTGCATACCTGTACAGACGTAGGTGTGTGAGGTATTTTGCATGTTTGTATTCAGGGATTCAGAGAGAACAGAGAACCGGTCCTCGCGTTCCTCTGGTCCACCGTTTGTGCCTTTCTCCTGGTTCAGTGAAAGATTAAGAGGTTCTGGCTCCCCCAAGAACACCCAGTCCCCATCCAGACCTTTCACCCAGGTAACCTAACCTCAACTAGAGTCCACATGTTGTTGTATAAGTAACAATAGTGATGATGTGTTTTTAAAGGCCAACCCAAAAGTAGAAAATTAGCTCTTTGACCAACAAAAGTTGATCATTTTTATATGTTTTGTTCACTATGATAACATTCACAAATGAACACAACTCTTATGAATTTTGAAGCCTAAATAAAATTGCCAAAATTATAAAGCTAAAATATTTGCTATTAACAGTCTTAACAACATGGTTTCATTACTCACCACCTTCAAGCTTCTGACAACTCTTCAGTCTTTAAGAACATTTTCTTTAAAAGTTTCCATGAAAATTAGAATAGTTTGCAAGAGCATGATTATAAACACAATGAGGCTGTAAAAGTAGACTAGTGAGTAGATGAGTTCACCTCTTTGGTATAATGACATTTAAGTTCTCCGAAAACCTCCATTTGGCCACTTGTTAGCAACCACCTTTTTTAAGTCAAGTGAAAGCTTTCAAAAAATCACAAAGGAGTATTACTGGTGTATTATATGTCATGGAATAATAAAATTGAATATCTTGAGCTTGTGTTAACCAGGCCTTATTTCAGGCATTTAACCAAAAACCCATTCAGAACTAAAAACAATTGACTTTAGGATGATGTAACCAAAAGTGCTAAAATGCTAGCTCATTTAGGCAGTTAAAATACTGATCCAATAGCAAACCCACAGCCTCTGTGTATACATTATTTCTAATTTTACAAAAAAGGAGGTGATTACATAGAACTTTTTAAAGGCCTTGCTGCAAAAATGAGGCAATTAATTGTACAGGTCAGAAAGAGGGTCATGAAAAAATTGCAATTGCAATTATATCACTGGTAGACCTCAGGAAAAAATTAGTGAGCACTTTAATGGAATGAAAATAATGATACATATTGCAATTTCTATGTGAACTCTCTCACAGATTGAATTAATAGCCTCTTTGACAGAGATGAATTATTCATTTTAAACAGCCAATTATGGAATATTACAGCACTGTAACACTCATTCCTCATTCTTCAAGGGCTCCAGTACTGATGAAGACTTTGATTCTTCAGTGGGTTTACTGGAAGACTGCAGACCCTGCAAGACTGAGTCATCACAACCCTATCAGACCCTCCCTGAGCATTCAGATGGGGTGAGATAACAAAACTTCAACTCTATTGCAGAAATTACCCACTCACATCTAAATTTGGTCAATCCAGTTGAGATGCACCTTTAGCAGAATAGCTCATCCAGATATAAGACTCAACTACATATATGAGGAATAGTTAATGCCCATAAATAAGTACACCACTAAAAATACAAAGCAGAATTATAAGTTTAGAATTATATATAAATTCATTCCTCTGATGGAAAAGCTGAATTTTCAGCATCCATTACTCCAGTATTCAGGGTCACATGATCTTTCCGAAATCATTCTGATATGCTGACATTTTTTTTGTTGTTGTTGTTATCAATGTTGAAAACAGTTTTTGCTACTTAATACTTTTTGTGAAAACCATGATACTATTTAAAAGTTTGGGTTCATTAAGATTCAAACAGTTAGACATTAATATTTATTAATAATAATAATTAATTAATTAATTAATTAATTAATTAACTGTTTTCATCATTGATAATTATAAGAACCATTATTACTAATTGAGAACCAATAATAATTAATAATATCTGAGCCCCAAATCAGCATATTAGAATGATTTCTGAAGGATCATGTGACATTGAAAACAGGAATAATGATGCTGAAAATTCAGCTTTATAATCACAGGAATAAATTACATTTTAAAATATATTAAAACAGAAAACAGTTATTTTTGATCAACATTAAAAAAACTTAATTATTCCAAACCTTTGACTTATAGTGTATATAAATACACCTAAGAGTGCAGCTATTTAATGCTAAATCCAAAAAGGGACAGAAAGGTTGCTGAACTGCTTTCAAGAACATCTTAATATACAGGTAGAACATTAATATAGATTTTTCATGAAGTGCCGTTTCAGTCCTCTCAAATGCAAAAAGGAACATTTGGAGATCGATGGCATTGGCACACTGCTATACAGCATCTTTCAATGAGAAGCACAATCATATTAGATTGAAGTGAAACAGATTCACACTAGCTTCATCATATTAAAGGTGGTTTGTGCTGAATATTCAGTTTGTGCTCAGTGAATAAATTGCTGTGTTCAATATGCTAAATTAAAGGCAGGGTAAGCAATTTCTGGAAGCCAATGTTGATATTTGAAATCACCAAAACAAACACGCCCCTACCCCAAAAGGGTCTCACCCCTATTTTGATAGATCCGCCCCACACATAGGCCTACGTAGCCTACGCAACCCAGGCAACGATTAGTTCTGTGAAACATAAGCCGCTTTTCCACCGAAATTACCTGGAACAATTTGTCCCAGGAACTATTTTTCCCTCAGACCTGTTGCTTTCTGCGTTTCCATCACAGTCTAAAGTACGAAGATTAGGCAAATAGTCTGGTGACGTAACGTTGGGTCTGCGCCAAAACAAATTATATCTTATGTTTAACCACTACAGAGACATCAGAGCCAGCGGCAAATGACTAGCCGAGGTTATGCTCCTCTCGTCGGTATACATGAGCACTGAGCGCCCCGTGATCGTGTGGAGCTCACGTCTCCGAAATCGGCGAAGCACATTTTCAAATAGGCGCTGTTTTTATAAATAAACTGCAGATTTGAGTTTTAAACAACTACATTCTCGCCTGAAATACACACGTCCCATGCAGACACAGTGTTACTCACCTATCGAGAAGAAACAAAGCAACCTCGGCGTCCGAGCGCAGGCCTTCCGCTCCTTGAGTTCTCTCCAGTGCTGGAAAGCTGATCCGATACTTACACGGGTCCTACTTCTTGCCTTATCGTTCCACAGACGTTTTCCTCTTTTGTTTTTCATCCACCATCTCTATCTTTCTGTCGCTCGGCTGTTCACTGAACGTTCTCTCTCCTCCATATCATGAGTAGACACGCCCCTTTCTGCTTATTGGCTACAAGTTTGTTTTGGTACTCAGCCCCGACTCAGTTTTCTAAAACGTTTTTGAAAAATTGCTTACCCTGCCTTTAAAGCATTTGCTACATACGCCTGTTAGTTTGCTTGAGCAGTCATTCTTCAAACATTACACCTGTAACCAACATAAGTATTGTTTGTTCCTTGCGGGGGAAAAAAGCTGTCGCTCTAAACCATTCTGTGTCTTGTTTTTTTTTTTCAGAATGACACTGACAGCAGTCGTGGCACAGATTTCAGTTTTAAAAAGAAAATGCTTTCTGCTGCTGGTAAAGATAGGACAGAGCGACAGAATGGCGTTCATGGAAAAAGGGACAGTGGGAAAAATGGACACAGTGAAGATGGACAAAAATTATTGACCACTTGATGGCATTTCTGAAAGACTGAATACAATACGCTGCAGGTGCCATTATTAATGTCAAACATTGCGTTGGCTTTCACAATGTATTATTGATGGATATAGTAATAAAAATGACTTGCAAAATTTGTTCATTTACTTATTTTATTCAAAAACTGATTCAGGAACATGTGTGCAAGGTGTCTGAAGGTGAAGTGTCATTGTTTTATTATGTGCATTTTTTTTTTTTTTAATTTATTTGCAATTTATTGTACATTAATGAGACCTTGTCAGCATATTTCTCATGAAAATATTCACAAAAGAACAATTTTGACATATCATTTAGAAAAAAAAATTGAGTTCAAGATGTGATTGAATAATCTGGATTATGGATAACAGCTTGACCATGAAGTGAAAAACGTTTCAAAACCAGGCTCAGCCAACTTGATGACAGACACTTGACAAAACGAATGACAAATTAGCATAATAACTCATGTTCATCAGAATCATTACAGATTAGTTGAGGGGTGTGTTCTGGGATGAAGGCTATAGCACGAGGATGACATATAGCAGTTTTTGTTGTGTTGTGGGACTGTAGAAAAAAAAATGTCCTGAACGTGATTTTACAGCTTTAGGCAGAACCTGGATAAGCAACAGGAATTTATTCTAGCCAATGGGATGCTGCTTATATGAATCTACTTGCTGACATGTACTGTAGCCCAAACCAATGAGCCGGTCCTTTTTAGTGAATCAGAAACATTTAGGCTAGCATGACCATTGTACCCTAAAATGTATAATTTGTCCATCATCGATCTCCCGTACCTCCTCGCCCACTGAGACCTGGTAGCAATGTCAGAATTCTTCTGGGCCGATTCAGTTGAACTGGTTCACAAAGCGAACTGAATGCTTTTGTGAATTCGAATGATCCAACTACTCACTGATTCAATGCTACGGTCAACGCAATATTTTAATATTATTTCAATATTTCGACTGTGCTAACTCACAATAATTCATGTCAGATTCAGCTTTACCTTTCCTGTAAGACTGAGACAAGCCCCGACTCTTAATGTGTATTTTTGTATCAATTATCCGAAAGTATCTTTTGTACATTTACTCAAGTAGAAATGTAAAATGAGGACTTTCACTTTTACTAAAGTATAAACAATTTATAGAATAATTAAGGAACTGGAATCTTTAATCTGAATCGGAACAATAAGCTTGTATTGATGAAGATCATCATTAATTAAGAAAACAATTATCTAGAGTTGTAAAACATTAAAACGACATCGTTATATTTCCAAAATAGCACTGCACTTGGAAACCTTTATTTTTTAGAGTATGGAGTATAGGGCACAGTGATTTCATGATACTTTGATTTATACCATGATGAATTATAATTACCACATACACGTATTGTATATTTACATCAAAGAATAAGCGATATTACATCAAACATCAAAGTGATATTACATACTGATGGTTATAGTGAAAACTCCTACATTTACACTTCTAGCATTTCTTCTAAATCAAAAGTTCAACAACACAATCTCCCGTCCAATCAAGAGACGCTACGTCAGACTACCCAATCGGATTGATTTGTACTGCAGCAAACAGACACTCTCGTTGGGCTGCATTCTAGGATAACAGATGGTACATCAGTATACACAGCTGAGATGACAGCAGTTCTAATGGCACTTGAGTGGGTTTATGAAGTTAGACCTGATAAAGTACACTGAACAAAATTATAAACGCAACACTTTTGTTTTTGCCCCCATTTTTCACGAGCTGAACTCAAAGATCTAAGACTTTTTCTATGTACACAAAAGGCCTACTTCTCTCAAATATTGTTCACAAATCTGTCTAAATCTGTGTTAGTGAGCACTTCTCCTTTGCCGAGATAATCCATCCACCTCACAGGTGTGGCAT
>JAFVLL020010323.1:0-5000 GCA_021397915.2 Tor tambroides
CAGCAAAGACATTGGTTAATAAAATAAGATTAAATACATTTTCTTTGTTTGTTTTTTTAACGTATCTAATTATTGCAGGTTTGTATAATATTCTTGAGTTTGTATTTGAGTGTTTTTATTGATTTTGAGGAACACTGAATGTGTTTTTGAGTAAATAATGTTGATATTTAGTCTAGATCTACAGTAAGATCATGTTCACACACAACGCTCTGATTTCTCTCAACATGGCAACCCCAGAGCTGTCACTCAATACATGGAAACAAAGTAACAGGTGTTACTTATCTGAAAAAGTTACTCCTTCTAAATTAAAAAGTAATGCGTTACTTTACTAGTTACTTCAAAAAGTAATCTGATTACGTGACTCGCGTTACCCCAGCACTGCTGACCAGCTCGAGCGGTCAGCATCAGAATGTGTGTGAGACACTCACTGCGACGCTGAGCGTGGGACTGTGAGGAACCACGTCTTTCTCCGCCAGATACACCTCCTTCAGGTCGCTCTTATCCGTGCCGATCACAGAGACCTTGATGCAGTTGTTGTCCAGCAGTTTCGGTCCGTATGCAGTAAACGGCAGCGTGAAGGGAAGAGTTTGCTCTGAAACAAGCACACGAGTACATGAGTCTGAGTATCTGTGCTTCAGAGTAATGATTAAAAACCATTTCACCTGGAATTATACCAATGCAAGTGATCATAATGATGGTTTGTATAGTTAACTATTCTTACTGTAATTATTTTGTTTGTTAAAACAAATTAAAGGCAGTACAACAAATACTATTTTTGCATTATAATAATGAGATTTTGAGTATTGAAAGTGTTCAGTTGTCAGGAAAATAATGCAAAATATCCCAAATAATTCAAAATAGCTTCATTTTCTGTATGCAGAGTATTATGGAGTGAAATATGTGATTTTGTTATTACTGGCATTCAGGGCTTGACATTAACTTTTCTGATCACCAGCAAATGTGGATAGTGTTTTTCCAAATTTGCTAGCCACTCACCATTTTTACTGGCCACAATTTTTCGGAAATTAGATTTTATATGACTAATGACATTTTCCCTAACCGTATAAAATGCATGCGTCATCTTTCATATCAGATTCTTACATTTTATTAATAGTTTCACTTAATAAGACACTATAGGGCTGTTACCAATCAAATGAAATCAGTATTAACAAAACTGATATTTCCACTGCAGAAGAAACAGAAGCAGCTGAAGTGGCATTTATGCATTTACAGACAGTTTAATGAAGCTGAAATGTAGCATGAATGCATTTACACTGCAAAATTGTAATATAACAATGTTATGAGTTTGGTGTTTTAAATCAGGTTTTTTTAAATATACAAATATGAAATGTTGAAAAAAATGCAAAGATAAGCTACTTGTAAATATGAAAGTAAACCACCAGTAGTCTTAATGAGTGAGTCATTGAGTCATTCATTCAAATGATTCGTTCAGATAGCTGATTCATTCAAGAATAAAGCAAGTGCCTGTCTTTGTGAATGGACCACTGAATCATTGACTCAAATGATTCATTCAAAAACCCTGAATCATTCAGTAACGAAACACTGCTGTGTGTAGCTCGGAGATACGCGACTGTTTTGCTGTGATCTTTGTTTGAAACTATTTTTGTTAACCAAATCAAGCAAAAACAGTCAACATTGACAATATTGTACTAAAATGTATATTAACTCTATAAAATCAATGTCAAATTTGCAATCGCGGTTTTCAGGTTAAACTTCACTCTCTTGGTCGTGTCATGTTGCTAAACTAGACTATATGTTATAAATATAAAAACTAAGTTACATTTTTACCGTATGTTTTGTGCAGTTGCGTTCATCTGTTTTGATTTCTCCACGAGATTGATTCACATACAGACAGGCTGCGTGAGCCTCAACTGGCTCGACATTGCTCCTGTCAATATTATCCATTATCAATCGCTGTTTACACCGAATGTAATAAAATCAGAATCATTCGCGCTGAAAATTCGGTGCTTCCCTAATTAGATGTTTTAATCAGATTTAATCGGGCAAGTACTACATGTTCTAGTCCTGTACCTGTTTTGGGCTGCAGCTGTAGGTCTGTGGAGTGGCTCCAGACGCCGGCCGCTGGGTTCCCCGTATATCTCATGACCTGAGCGCTCATCTTCAGCGTCAGATCCTGGGCTTTGCTGTTCTCACTCTTCAGAAGCAGCTTGAGTCCGATATCAGCTCCGTTCAGCGGTGCTCCGTCCAGACTCAGCTTCATCTGGACGCTCGGACGCGGCGTCTCGCTCTCCTTCAGAACCGTCACGCGCTTCACCGCCTCGTCATACGCCGCTCTCTCCTTCACTGAGTCTGAGAAGCACAGTCACAAACACTCTCATACACTGACAGATATGAGCGTGTGTGTGTGTGTGTGTGTGTGTGAGTAAGAGTGATTGTGAGTATGTGTGTGAGTGTGAGTGATTATGAGTGTGCGATTGTGAGTATGAGTGAGTGTATATGTGTGAGTGATTGTGAGTATGTGTGTGAGTGATTGTGTGTGATTGTGAGTATATGTGCGAGTTACTGTGAGTATGTGTGTGATTGTGAGTATGAGTGTGTGATTGTGAGTATTGTGAGTGTGTGAGTGATTGTGAGGATGTGTGTGAGTGTGAGTGATTGTGAGTGTGTGATTGTGAGTATATGTGCGAGTTATTGTGAGTATGTGTGTGATTGTGAGTATGAGTGTGTGATTGTGAGTGTTTGATTGTGAGGATGTGTATGAGTGATTGTGAGTGTGCGATTGTGAGTATGTGTGTGTGAGTGATTGTATGTGTGAGTGATTGTGAGTGTGTGATTGTGAGTGATTGTGAGTATGAGTGTGAGTATTGTGAGTGTGTGAGTATGTGTTTGAGTGATTGTTAGTGTTTGATTGTATGTGTGTGAGTGATTGTGAGTGTTTGATTGTGAGTATGTGTGTGTGTGTGAGTGATTGTATGTGTGAGTGATTGTGAGTGTGTGATTGTGAGTATGTGTGTGAGTGATTGTGAGTATGAGTGTGCGATCGTGAGTATTGTGAGTGTGAGTGATTGTGAGTGTGCGATTGTGAGTATGTGTGTGAGTGATTGTGAGTATGTATGTGAGTGTGAGTGATTTTGAGTGTGAGATTGTGAGTATGTGTGTGAGTGTGAGTGATTGAGTGTGTGATTGTGAGTATGAGTGTGCGATTGTGAGTATGAGTGAGTTTGTGAGTATGAGTGAGTTTGTGAGTGTGAGTGATTGAGTGTGTGATTGTGAGGATGTGTGTGAGTGAGTGATTGTGAGTATGTCTGTGAGTGATTGTGAGTGTGCGATTGTGATTGTGAGTATGAGTGAGTGTGTGTGTGTGCGTGTGCGTGCATGCGTGTGAGTGTGCGTGCGTGTGTGCGCACGTGTGAGTGAGTGAGTGTGAGTGTGTGTGTGTGTGCGCACGTGTGTGTGAGTGAGTGAGTGAGTGTGAGTGTGTGTGTGTGTGCGCACGTGTGTGTGTGTGAGTGAGTGAGGGAGTGTGAGTGTGTGTGTGTGTGTGTGTGTGTGTGTGTGTGTGTGACTGACCCTCTGGGTGCTTGTACTGGTCAGTGATGTCCTGTCTGTTGTCGCTGCCCACAGCTTTGGTGCTGATGTTCTGTCCGACAGTCTTCGTGTCTGAAAGGATCTTCTTCTTGGAGCCGTTGGCCATGACCAGCCATGTGATCTTGTCTGCATTGACCTCTCCGAACACGAAGGGCACGTCGTATTTGACGTCGGTGTGACCCTCCAGGATAGCCTTGACTGGCGCTGGACCGCAGCAGTAAGTACCTGCACCAAATACGGAGAGATCATTTCTGTTAAACACTTCGGTTTCCACTGACGATTCACTCATGTAATGTTACTTATATATAGTGTGCTGATGATGCTTGCTTTGATTTATTCTCTAAATCAGACTTTCTCAAACTGGGGAAAAAGTAAAATGTAAATATTTTTAAAATAATACTATTATTTTATTTACTAATTAGTAATTATTTACTAATAATTAAATAACAAAATGTAAAATTAAAATGAATAATCATTACAAAACATTTATCAAATCACAATTTATTAGAAGTAAATGAATTAATGAATTAAATACTGAGAATGTCAAATTAAAATAAATCTTTAAAAAAATTAATAAAGTTTTGAATCATAATTTAATTTAACAGTAAATAACTTTAAAATAAAAACAAAGTAAAACTTACTAAAAAAAATTATCATTTTAATTACATCAAATTAAAATAAATAATTTAAAAATAAAAACGTGTGTGAACCAGTGATGTGAATGTAATATCTCTCATATGTGCTGTAGATGTGTTCACCTGAGCTCCTCTCCTGCGGCGTCGGGTCCAGAACCTGCCAGCCGTCGTAGAACGAGTCCTGAGAGAGATCGGGGCGCTTCATCCAGCCCTCCACCCAGACGTGGTAATTCCTGCAGAACATTCATCACGAGAGTCACTCACTGAAACCAGCATTACAACACAATCAGAGACGCGTGACGCAGACTCACCAAACACTGTCCTGGTTTCGCTTGGGTCTCACACCGTAGTCGCTGAAGTATTCATCAACGACGAGGTTCTGATCCGTGTCGTGAGCCGACTGATAATTAGTGATGACGCGAGACGGGATCCCCAGACACCTCAGCACTGCAGACACACAACGAGCGATTACACTTCACTCAAAACATAAACTACGGCTTTGGTACTTAAAGAAATGCTAACTGAAAGAAAATATTTCTAATAAAAAAATATTAAATTTGGTATTTGAAATAAATGTTAACTGGAATAAAATATTAAATAAATAAATAATTATTTTCTTTTACCATAAAGTACAGGTTTGGAACTTGAAATGAATGTTAAAAATATATATATTAAAACTATGGGTTTGGTATTTGAAATAATTGTTAATTAAAATAAATAATTTTTTAACCATAAACTACAGGCTTGCTTCTTGAAATAAATGTTAACTGAAATAATAATAATAATATATATATA
>JAFVLL020010323.1:7500-19403 GCA_021397915.2 Tor tambroides
GATCAAATAAATGCAGCCTCGATGAGCAGAAGAAACTTCTTTAAACAGCATTAACAATCTTACTGATCCCAATTTTTTATATGGCGGTGTATATTCGAATGTATTACATTTTATTTTTAAAAACATAATTCAAAATGTAAACTTTTTTAAAATAAAATTCACTTGTTTTTTTATTTCAGTGCATAAAATACAACATCAACCAATTTAAAAGAGAAATCTGAATCAGAAACCTCCGTGATGTTCTCACCTGACCGAAGTCCCAGCTGGTGTTAGTGATGTATTCATCCACTCCTTTATAAACGATTCCCTGCTCGTTCATCACATACTCCTGCCGCTCCGCTTCACTCGGCAGAAACACCCCGTCATCTGAGGAGACATGAGCCAGACACGAGTCCAGTGTGCTTAAAACATTCAAATATCAAACATATTTATTCTGTCTCTCTTTTTGCAAAACATTTAATTGCTGCTGAATACCATGAACAAAAATCAGCCGGCTACATAAAAACTGGATTAAGAGCTGTTTGTGTGCAAAATAGAGCCGCACCATTCTGGATAAACTCTGACTTTTTATTTTTTTTTAATGGAGGTTGTAGTTCTCTCACAATTCTGAAGAAAAAATATTAAATCTGATGGAATTTATGAATGGAATGATTCAATGACTCACTCAAGATTTACTTGATTCATTACTGGATGAATCAGTGTTTTTGAATCAATCTCTTGAATGAATGATTCAAAGACAAATACATTTTTAACAGCTCCTTTTCACCACATTAAAAAAAAAAGATGTGCACACAGGAATTGATAGGTGGAATTGAAGTATCTGATTCTGGAATTGGGATTCCCAAGTGCACTTCCATAATGTACTTAAAGTGCTTTGTTTTAGTGCACTAATTTTGTACTTAAAGGGATAGTTCGCCCAAAAATGATTTACTCACTCTCAAGTTGTTCCAAACCTGTATGAATGTCTTTGTTCTGAACACAAAGGAAGATATTCTGAAGAAAGTTTGTAACCAGGCTGTTTTGGGGCACCATTGACTTCCACAGTAGGAAAAGAAATACTATGGAAGTCAATGGTGCCCCAGAACTGCTCTGTTTCCCACATTCTTCAGAATATCTTCCTTTGTGTTCAGAACAAAGACACTCACACAGGTTTGGAACTACTTGAAGGAGAGTAAATGATGACTGAATTTTCATTTTTGGGTGAACTATCCCTTTAACATACTAAAAATGATTCTTTAGTACTTCTTTAGATCATCTAAGTGTACTCAACTGTGCTATTTTGGGACACTATGAATATGAACTATAATGTGCTTTTAACATACTATCTCTGTATTTTAAAAAATGTATTTAGTTACCACTTGTAGTACACTTGAACCATCTTTCATACACTCAAGTGTACTACAAGTAGTGACTATAGTGGTGAGATAGTATGTTAAAAGCTCATTATAGTTCATATTCATGGTGTCCCAAAACAGCACAGTTGAGTACACTTAGATGATCTTAAGAATCATTTTTAGTATATTAAGTAAAGCACTTTAAGTACATTATGGAAGTGTACTTGTCTTTGACCGGGCTGGTTTTAGATTCCCCACGCTACGAGTGATCATCAGTACCTTTACTCCAGGGGTTGAAGAGTACGGTGAGGTCGCTCACGCTCACGCAGGATCCGCTCCTCACGCTCAGAGAGTACCGGCCGATGCAGGCGTCTGACGGACACAGAACGGACAGCGAGACGGAGGACGGAGAGCTGTTTAACACCTTCACGCTCCAGCGTTTACTGGCGCTCGAGCAGCACTGCGAGGACGTGCTGCAGGACGAGAGCGTGCCCTTCTGTTCACACGCTCCAGGACCTGACAGAGACACACAAACCTTACTGAGGACTGGATAGTGTGAGGATAAACTACCAATCAACAGTCTGACTGAAGTCTCTTCTGCTCACCAAGACGTGTTTATTTGATCAAAAATACAGTCAAAATTATGAAATATTATTCTAATTTAAAACAGCTGTTTTCTATGTGAATATGTGTTAAACTGTAATTTATTTCTGTGATCTGCAGCTGTATTTTCAGCATCATTACTCCAGTCTTCAGTGTCACATGATCTTCAGAAATCATTCTAATATTCTGATTTGCTGCTCAACAAACATTTCTGATTATTAGCAATGTTGAAAACAGTTCAATATTTTTGCGGAAACGGTGATATATTTGATTTGTAAGGATTCACAGATGAATCTAAAGTTCAAAAGATCAGCATTTATCTGAAATAGAAATCTTTTGCAACATTATAAATATCTTTACTGTCACTTTTGAGCAATTTAATGCATCCTTGATGAATAAAAGCATTAAACGTAAAATTAATTAAAATGAATGAATTTTTAGTAAGTGTTTTATTTTGATTGTTTTTATTTAAAGTTATTTAGTTTTAATTTAAATTCTGATTCAAAACCTTTTTATTCATTTTTAAAATTTGTTTTAATTTGACATTTTTAGTATTTTGTTTATTTTTTAGTAGGTATTTCTTGGATTGTTATTTACTTTTAATAAATTACAATGAAATAAAATTTAATACTTTAGGATTATTCATTTTAATTTTACATTTTTATGATTTAATTATTAGTGTTTTGTTTTTATTTTAAAGTTGTATACTTTTAATTTACTAAATTGACAATAGATTTTTATTTTTTTTAAAGACTTAATTTGACTTTTATTATTTATAAATATTTTATTTTGATTGTATTTTAAAATTATTTACTTCTAATAAATTATGATTTCATATTTTCATGTTTTTTATGATTATGCATTTTAGTTTTATATTTTATTTAATTATTAGTAAATAATCACTAATTAGTAAATAAAATAATAGTATTATTTTATTGTGCAGCACAACTGTTTTCAACATTGATAATAATCAGAAATGTTTGTTGAGCAGTAAATCAGCATATTAGAATGATTTCTGAAGATCATGTGACACTGAAGACTGGAGTGTAAACTGACATTTCTAACTGACACACTACAGCAAAAGATACAAATAACTGACTTAAAACCATTTCTAGCTGCTGAAAATACTAGTGTTCTGATCATCTTGGCCAGCACTGTATAAGAGGTCATTGCACTATAAAAACATCCTGTAAGTTTCAGAACTCAAAACTTTGTCGTTAGTCTAAAAACAGCTTATATTGAAGGCAGTCTGCCAAAACGACTTGAGCTTGTGGAATGTGCCACTCTATGATGTCATAGTGTGGATAAGCACCGCCTCCGCAGAAGGAGATCAACGCCTGCTTCTACAGCGCTGCCTGTTTAGCCCCGCCCACTGATTCTACATCCCTCCCTGTTTAGCCCCGCCCACCGATTCTACATCAGGTGCGTTCGACTTGAAGCAGCGCTGCACAGAATGATCAGTGTATGACATCAAAGTACCGCGAGAGCGTTTCGAAAGCATAAGGATCCATCTGCTCTATTATCGCTCTCACGGTACTTTGATGTCATACATTGATCATTCTGCGCAGCGCCACTTCAAGTCGAACACACCTATCACTGCCTGTTTAGCCCCGCCCACTGATTCAACATTCCTCCCTGTTTAGCCCCAGCCACTGATTCAACATTCCTCCCTGTTTAGCTCCACCCACTGATTATACATCGCTACCTGTTTAGCCCCGCCCACCGATTCAACATTCCTCCCTGTTTAGCTCCACCCACTGATTATACATCGCTACCTGTTTAGCCCCGCCCACCGATTCAACATTCCTCCCTGTTTAGCCCCAGCCACTGATTATACATCGCTGTGAACATGCAGGTCTACGCAGAGACCAAACGATAAAGATGCTCTGAAGACAACAAGATGCTGTTCAGTGCCAAGCTGTGGAAAAACAGTGTTTGTGTCGCCTTCCTTCTGATCCTTCCTTCTGTTTACTTCCAAGTCTACGCCTATTCAAACAGAGCGTTCTGATGAGGGGGGTTAAAAACAGCACAGAAAATAGACTATTCTAAATTATGATGTTTTTTTGATGTAAAAATCAGAGAGCAATACAAAATAAAATCCAGAGGCAGTTCATGAGCCCTTTAATGCAGGTTTGTTTCTCTCTTACCTTTTCTTTCTGGTGTTCGTTGAGAATCACAGAGAACAGGACCAGCACCGGATGACACAGGAACCACAGAAAACAGCCCTGAAACCACACACAGTGTTCATGGGAAGCAGACGGGAACAAACTCTGGTTTAGGATGCACTTCGGTCCGGTTTATAAACACTGTGTCCGTCTACCAGCTTCAGCTGGACACTCATTTGTCCTCCTGATCATCACTGTTTTATACTCTATCCAGTGTTATATTATTAATAAATAAACAGATATTCACTTACCAATATTAAGTGACATTTTAGACAGAATATTGACTGTTTTTGCTCCAAAATAATTGAGTCACAGCAGAACGTTTGAGTCTCCAATCAACACGGTGGTGTTTTGTTACTCAATGATTCAACAAATGATTCAGTGACTCGTTCATAAAGAGTCACTTGGTTCAGTTCTGAATCAATCAGCTGTTTGAACAAATGAATAAGACAGTGACTTGATGCCATCTACTGGTGGTTACCGGTTCAAATTTAGTTAGAATTTCATTTTTTCCCCCCAAACATTTCATACTTCTATATTCTATATGTACTGTATTTAAAACATTAATCTTATTATTTATGCAGTCTGTGTAAATACACTTAAATGCCACTTCAGATGCTGCTTCTGCAATGCAAAGATGGATTTTGTCTGATTCGATTTGATTGGTTACAGCCATATGATATCTAATTATTCTAACTGCACTTATATAAATGAAAGAGACTCGTTTAAAAACGTTAGAAATGTTGCGTAAACAATGCCCCTGGAAATCTATTTAAATATTAGCCCTTAATGGAAAAGTTCTGGAAAAGTTTCTGTCATTGCATGTCTTTAAAGTCATAGTTCACCCAAAAATGAAAATTCTGTCATCATTTACTCACTCTCATGCTGATCCAAACCTGTTTGTTTCTTCTGTTGAACACAAAATAGGATATTATGAAGAATGTGTGTAACCAAACAGTTGCTGGTAGCCACTGACTTCCACAGTATTTTTTTCCATACAATGGAAGTCAATGGCTACCGTCAACTCTTTGGTTACCCACATTCTTCAAAATACATTTTTTTTCTGTGTTCAAAAGAATAAAGAAACTCAAAGAGGTTTAGAACATGTTCTAATGAGGGTGAGTAAATGATGATATGATTTTAATTTTTTTCACTGTATCCTGCAGAATGTCCTTCTCTTTGTTGTACCTTGCCGAAGCTCAGGTAGAAGTCTCGTTTGAGCGCGCTCCGCTCGGCGGAGATGATCTGATACAGCACCGAGGCCAGGAACAGAGCGAGAGTAATGCGCAGCGCCATCAGCAGCCAGCCGGCCGCACTGCGCTGGACGTGAAAACTGTGGTGCTCCGATTCCTCCAGCTGCTCCCAGATCAGCAGCGCCCCCTACAGACACAGCAGCAGCATCCACTGAGCATCTGCACACACCTCACTATATTATATGTATATTTCATGTTTGTTGTGTGCGTTTGTGTGGCTGACCTGAGCGATGACGACGGCCAGAGCGAGCGCGGTGGAGGCCGGAGACGAGTCCCACTGCAGCGGTTTACTCTGAGACTTTCTGCTGCGGCTCAGAGACCAGCCCACACACAGACTCAGCAGCAGGTAGAGCATCTGCACCTGCGCCACCATATCACACACTGACACACACACACACACACACACACAGACACACACACAGACACACACACAGACAGACACACACACACACACACACACACACACACAGACACACACACACACACACAGACAGAGACACACACAGACAGAGACACACACAGACACACACACAGACACACAGACACACACAGACACACAAAGACAGAGACACACACACACACACACACAGATAAACACACACACACACACACACACACACAGACAGACACAGACACACACACACACAGATAAACACACACACACACACACACACACACACAGACACACAGACAGACACAGACACACACACACACACACACAGATAAACACATACACACACGCACACACACACACAGACACACAGACACACACAGATACACACACACGCACGCAGATACACACGCGCACGCACACACACGCACACACACACACACACACACAGACACACACACACGCAGATACACACACACGCACGCAGATACACACATGCGCACACACACACACACACACACACACACACACACACAAATGCTTTTTAACCAAAGAATCTTACGGTGAATTCAAGGTACACATTTGAGGTACACAATAGATTTGATTTAGCAATGCATATTACTAATCAAAAATTAAGTTTTGATATATTTACGGTAGGACATTTACTAAATATCTTCATGGAACATGATCTTAATATCCTAATGATTTTTGGCATAAAAGAAAAATGGATAATTTTGACTCATACAATGTATTGTTGGCTATTGCTACAAATATACCTGTGCTACTGAAGACTGCTTTTGTGCTGCAGGGTCATATAGAGTCTTTTAATGCCATCTAATTTGTTAATATTGACAATATTTTTTGTTATATGAATTATTATTACACTGAATGACATTTTAATGGGTATTTTCTGAAAGACTCACATTCAGCAAGGCTCCCCGTCAGCGGCGTCCCCACACCGTCTCGAGCGTACCTGAGGGTCCAATCACACACATCATCATCATCATCATCATCACCATCATCATCACCTCTACATGAGTTCAGCAGGAAGCATTGTAGAAGATTTTAACTGATCAAGATGTGAATTAATATCAATGTGAATATAGCCATTTATGTATCAAGTTATTCTACTATTATAATCATGTATTTGCCTGTGTTTATAGAGGCCTGCATGAGAATGCAATGTGACAAAATATGACAAAAATACAGTATATGCTGAAGCTGCACACCCTATTTGGACATTAGACAAAATATATGATGAGGACTCCTGTCTACTGCCTAAAAACAGACTAAGGACACTCAAAAATGCTCCTCCAAATTTAAAGAACAAAAAGAAAAAAGGGGTTTTGAGTCCAGAAGAGATAAATGCATGTAATGATCTGTGTGTACTGTTATAACTGGGCCTTGAGGATAGCAATAAACGTTAAGCAGATAGAGTACAGGTAAGCGTGTAAATCTCTGACCGGGCCATGTGTATGTAGTTGAGCAGCACTGATGTTCCCTGCAGCAGCAGCGCGGTGGATAACACCTTCAGCACCGTGTGCATCGGGCCGGCTTTGCTCAGCGCCTGCCACAGCGGCTGCACGTAGATACACGACGCCACGAAATACGCCAGGATCAGCATGAAGTAGAAGCTGTGGAGCCCTGCGAGGATTACATTCATTCAAGTCACCTCACCTCTATTTATATAGCGCTTTTAACAATACAGATTGTGTCAAAGCAGCTTTACAGTGTTAAATGTGACCCTGGACCACAAAACCATTTTTCTTTCATGCCAAAAATCATTAGGATATTAAGATCACGTTCCATGAAGATATTTAGTAAATTTCCTACCATAAACTTCATTTTTGATTAGTAATATGCATTGCTAAGAACTTCATTTGAACAACTTTAAAGGAGATTTTCTCAATATTTAGATTTTTTTGCACCCTCAGATTCCAGATTTTCAAATATTGTCCTATCCTAACACACCATACATCAATGGAAAGATTATTTATTCAGCTTTCAGATGATACATAAATCTCAATTTGGAAAAAAATGGACCCTTATGCGTGGTTTTGTGGTGCAGGGTCACAGATGGTGTGTGTTTGTGAGTCTGACCGGTCTCCTCGGCGCTGAAGTGATCCAGTGGGTTCCCCGCGGTGTCTGGGTTCATCAGGGTGATCTGGAAGCGCAGGTCTTCTAGAGCGCTGTCTATCTGGCCGTTCTGACAGGTGTAGCGGTCCACATACATCACGTGCCACACCTGCGGAGCGGACTGATGCTGGATGGTCTGGTTCTGCTCCTCTTTAATCAGGTTAACTGAAGATGTCAAAGGTATATGGATGTCAACGGTATTATTATAAGTGTTTCTTTTATAGCACTTTATCTATTTGTGTCAATAGATTTCAATTACAAAACATATTTTTAAAGGCTGTTTTCTCAAAATGAGTTTTTTCTCCTACACCAAACTCTCCATTTTTATTCCTGTCTGTATCCTGAAGGTTTTTACAGAGGGATTTGTTCATATATAATTTGCTTGATTATATACAATATTTTATTTCTCCAAAAATTGTGAAAATATATTGTTTTCTAAGTATTTTCTGAATTATGAAGTGACAAAAATGACATCCCTCTGTAAAAATATTTGACTCTAATATGTCAAAAAAATTTAAACTGACTTCATCCAGTGTTTTGTACTAGAAATGTATGCAAATTAGTGCATGTTTCATTAAATAATGCCTCATTTGCATATTTTAAAAAACTTGTAATACAAAATTGTTTGCAATTATCAATGTAATCAATCAGCTGGGTGAGTAAGGCGATAACTATTAGTTATTCTTTACCCTCTTCACCTGTGCTGTCTTGCCTTAAAGGGACAGTTCACCCAAAATTCACAATTTTATCATCATTTACTCACCCTCAAGTTGTTCCAAACCTGTATGAGATTCTTTATTTAGTGTAACATAAAAGAAGAAGATATTTTAAAGAATGTTGGTAACCAAACAGTTGCTGGTACCCATCCACTTCCATAGTAGGAAAAAAAATATCATGAAAGTCAATGGCTACCGGCAACTGTTTGGTTCCCAACTTTCTTCAAAATATCTTCTTTAGCGTTCATCAGGAAAAACAAAACTCATACCGGTTTGGAACAACTGTAAATAAAGACAGAACTGTAATTTTTGGGTGAACTAAATATGTTTCCTACAGCAGCAGATATATTATTGTAATATTGATCAACAAATTACATTACAGAATACTATATCCATCGTTAACAGAGCAGGATTGGTTTGAGCAGCATGCAAACATCAGAAGATTGAACAGAAGATTCTAGACAAATGTATAGAGTTGGGTATCGTTTGAATTTGATCAATTCTGATTCAGATTCTATTCAATTCTCAGATATCAAACATATTTATTCTGTGTCTCTTTTTGCAAAACATTTAATTGCTGCTGAATACCATGAACAAAAATCAGCCGGCTACATAAAAACTGGATTAAGAGCTGTTTGTGTGCAAAACAGAGCTGCACCATTCTAGATAAACTGAGATTTTTTATTTAATTTTATTTTTTTCAAATGGAGGTTGTAGTTCTCTCACAATTCTGAAGAAAAAATATTTGACAACTAAAAATCTGTTTAGTTAAATTAAGCAAATTAAGCAATAAGCCCCAAGAAGCCGTGGTTTACAGTGAATTTATAACAGTTGTATCTAAAACCCCCTTAGCTGTTATAAATTCACTGTAAACCACGGCTTCACGGGGCTTTTTGCTTTTATAAAATGGTTATTCCATATATGCAGCAAGGTTTCACAAAATAAAACAAAGCAAATAAAATGTAATGAACATTATTGTTCTGCCAAACAATGTAGCTCCTCAGAATCTGTTGTGGCTGCAACAAAGTGGTTGCCGAGCAACACACAGACGTAAACAAAGGTGTTTGTTACATTGTAGATTAATTCACAACAGCTTCGAACGCAGCTCAGCCAATCAGAATCAAGGACCGGAACTATGTTTTATAATCTTCATTTCACAACAAGTATCCGATTCCTGACCTTAAAGTATCTGCCTCTTGATTTTCTATTCCCAACCCTACAAACATCCTGATAAGAAGCCGAGCAGCTGTGTGACGTGTCTGTGCATGCCCAGTCTGGGGTCAAAGTTCACCCCTAGAAATGACATGTTGCACTGAAGATAACCTGTGAGACGTGAAGGAGTCTTACTGGAGACGTGAGCCGATGTGAGTCTCTCCAGACAGCTCAGATTGTCAAAGCCCTCCGAGCCCTGAAACAGCAGCAGTCTGGCCTCCTTCTGCACGGCCAGCAACACATTGTCCACACGATACGCCACCAGACCATTCTCACCTATCAGATATCATAATGCATATGTACAGTAAATCAAATCAGACTGACACCCATATGATCAGTCATAACATCAGCAATATTCACATGCATGCATGTGAACAAAAAAATATTCACATGCATGCATGTGAACAAAAAAACAAAAACAAAATGCATGGAAGCAAATGCAAATGCATGATGTCAATGCATGAATGTAGTTTAATATCACTCACCATGATACAGAAATCTTGTGATGTATTGCCCATTATGTTCTCTCGCCGCATCGCTGCTGAAAACCCCAGAAACCGTTTTTCCTGCTGCAGGACATGAAGTGAATAAAAGAACAATGAGAATGATAAAGCACACAAACATTATTTCATTTCAGCAGAAGCTCTTATGCTCTTCTTCATTCACTGCAATCAATGAGGTAATACAGTCTTTTCCGCACACTTTGTGATCGACGTCTGCTACATCCAATCGGAATACCGTTTTCAGTCTAGCGCAGTAGAGCGACCAATGGGAGCGCGGCGGAGGCGGGGCGAGAGTAGGCTCATACGTGTCAGCGCTGCCGCAAACCGCTGCTCTAACTGTCGTGAGGAGTGTTTACGAAGCATCATGTAACTACTTCTCGAAGTCAAATAAATAATCTTACAGTCTGGATTAAACACGGAGTTCCAGGAGAAGATGAGCGGCAGAGAGTGCCGCACTGTGCTGGTGACCGGAGGAGCGGGATTCATGTGAGATTTAATACTGTCAAAAATATCAAAATAAGTTACATCTGAACCCTTTAAATGATTGAATCAATAGATGTAATGTAATGATTTGGCTTCGTCCCAATACACACACTTGCGCACTTGTCTACTTGCATCACAGATAGAGTTCACTTATTGAACTGAATAATAGCACTGTTGTCTTCAGTGTTGCCAACTCATTTTCAGGAGAAGTTGCTAAAGGAAGGTCGATTTGATGTGAATTTATATTAACTTCAAACATTAGGCTCGTTCATTTCTCTTCTGGCGTGAAGAGGCTTTTACATTTGCCCAAAATATAACTTTTTAATATTAAAAACAAACAAGCATGTCCAGCCCAGATGAGAAAAAGGAACACAAAAGTAACATAACGCATTACTTTCCATAAAAAGTAACTAAAATAACTTCTTTTTTTTTAAAGAAGTCTCTTCTGCTCACCAAGGCTGCATTTATTTGATTCAAAATTCAGCAAAAGCAAGTTAAATTGTGAAATATTTTTACTATGTAAAACAGCTGTTTTCTATGTGAATATGTGTTAAACTGTAATTTATTTCTGTGATGCGCAGCTGTATTTTCAGCATCATTACTCCAGTCTTCAGTGTCACATGATCTTCAGAAATCATTCTAATATGTTGATTTGCTGCTCAAGAAACATTGATTATTATTATTATTATGTTGAAATCAGCTGAGTAGAATTTTTTCAGGTTTCTTTGATGAATAGAAAGTTCAGAAGAACAGCATTTATCTGAAATAGAAACCTTTTGTAAAGTTATAAATGCCTTATCATCACTTTTGATCAATTTAAAGCATCCTTGCTAAATAAAAGTATTAATTTCTATAATTTATTATAATTTATAATACTGACTCCAGTCTTTTGAATGGTATAGTGTGTATAATGTTACAAAAGCTTTTTATTTCAGATAAACGCTGATCTTTGGATCTTTCTATTCATCAAAGAATCCTGAAAAAATTCTACTCAGCTGATTTCAACATAATAATAATAATCAGAAATGTTTCTTGAGCAGCAAATCAGCATATTAGAATGATTTCTGAAGATCATGTGACGCTGAAGACTGGAGTAATGATGCTGAA
>JAFVLL020010324.1:0-52483 GCA_021397915.2 Tor tambroides
CTCTTTTGTTCTCATAATGTGTTTTGATTAGATGGTGTGTAGATTATCTATTTTTTTTTTTTTTTTACATGATCCAATCTGCCATATCAGTTTCTGTCACTGACCTTCCTTGCATCTGGATTTATCCTATTTGGATGTAGAACGTACTGCTTTCCACGGTGTGTATAACTCACTGATCCCAAATTGTGTAATGTGTAAGTGAAGCCCTTAAACTAGAGCTGTAAATATGAAATGAGTGTCAGCATACAAACATTGCTTACTGTATGATATTGACTAACTGAAACGGTCCTCAAGATATGTTATAATTAAACATTGTTGGAACTCTAGCCTCTTGTACATTCAATGAGATGCTTTGAGCTGGTTTTCTGCAATATTTATCGTCTTGTTTTGAACGTGTTCTATTCCTCTGTGTATATAGAGGTGGTATGGTGGGATTTGTGTGTGACTGCTCTGTGTATATGGAATAGCTTTAATGAGGTGAATATGCATTGTGTTGTTTATCAGTGTGAGTAATATAAACAGTACAAACCATTT
This sequence comes from Tor tambroides, assembly GCA_021397915.2. Classification (NCBI taxonomy): domain Eukaryota; kingdom Metazoa; phylum Chordata; class Actinopteri; order Cypriniformes; family Cyprinidae; genus Tor; species Tor tambroides. The sequence continues at coordinate 535 of JAFVLL020010324.1, forward strand.
ACATAGCCCATGTATAAAACAATATTTACAATGGAATGTACATAAGTAGGACATGATCCTTGGATTAAAAAAAAAAAAAAAAACTGTAAAAATGTAACATAATTTTACGGGAAAATATTATAAAAATGTTACATGAAGAACCTGTTAGTTGGTTAATAAGTACCTTTATTTTTTAAAATCTGTAATAGACCTAATGAGAACTGATTTTACAGTAAAATACTGCTAAATGTATAGTTTCTAAGAGTTAAAAGAATATAAGACAATGAAAAACTTGATGTAAATTGACATTCCCAGAATTCACTTTGTGGTGCTTCACATTTGATGGCTTTTTTTTTTTTTTTTTTTTAAATAATTGTTACTTTTGTTGTGTAAAGGAAGTGATTCAGTAACATGCCCCTTGTGTAAATCATGTGAAAGGAATAACCGACCCAAAATTCACCTATTTGTCTTAGAAAATCTATATAGTGTTGTTTTTCCCCTTTTTGACAGACTTAATATGTTGTAGCTGCGTGAAGGTTCTCCAAACGTCTCCTTTTGTGTTTCACGAAAGAAACTACATATGGATTTAGAAAGACATAAAGGTGAGTAAATAACGCCAGAATGTTCATTTTTGAGAAAAAAAAAAACGTCACTTCAACCACTGAAGTGTTTGAATTCAAGATATTGCATTAGATAAAGATTCTCTCTCACCACACCAGAGGGAGCAAAATTGCCGCGGCTTCAGACCACAGGCTCAGATTCCTCATCTCGAGCTCTGGTCATGTGACTCTTCCCATCGGTTGGGATTTCTCTCTCGGCATGGCGGAGATGATGGAGTTTGGTGTGCTGTCTAATACCATTTGTTTTTCACTGTGAGGAGGGCACGGACATTTTTATTGTCGGTAAACCGTTCTGCGCCGTTCTTCCCCCCGGTTTCGGGTCATAATGGCGGAGCGCGGTGTGGATGTGTCCGTTCTCCCCCAAGAGGTCCGGGAGCAGCTCGCTGAGCTGGACCTGGAGCTGTCGGAGGGTAAGCCTTTAACCACCATGGCTCTTCCTCTGTTGTTTCAGTGCGTGCGTTTGGATGGATATGTACTGAATTGACAGGCTCAGCCTTGCATCCTCAATAAGAGCATCCACACACAGGTTCCGTGTTGATGATGCTTCAATGTCGCCGCCGCTCGCGGAAACATACTGACCTCTTTTTCTGCATCTCACTGGTTCAACGTCGCATTTATCCGCATTTTAAACGTCTGTTCCGCTTTGTTTTGCTCTTTAATTGTCCTGACATTACTCTAATATGTTTCATTATTTACTGTTACATTGCGCAAAACAAAACACAGAGTCTGTGAAGCGCGCTGGACGTATTTATGTGATTATTTACAGGCCACGGTTATTCTGCATGTGTCTCTTCATACTTGATACAGACTCCAGCAATTATTAGTATTCACTGCTAGTTGTATATTTAGTGTTTACTTAATCCGATAATGGAAAAAAATATTAAAAATATGTAATACAGTTAGCTTTAGTAATATGGCTGTTATTATAATGGGTACTCTGTTTATGGGTTGGCTAAACTATGATGGGTAAACGCACATTTATCCTAAGGCTTGATGCTTTATTAATGAGTGTACTGCTTGACATATTGGCAGTGCTATTAATAGACCTAAACTAATTTTTCCTCCATAAACAATCAACACCCTTATAAGATTCAATGAGAGGTCATGTATGGCAAGCTGTTTTAACATTAACTCCTTAGAATGAAAAGGTACTTTTTAAAATTTCTTTACTGGTACTTATTTTTACTTATTACTTGTAAGTAATCAAATAGTGATGAGTATTTTTTTAATTTCTCTAGTACTTGTGCATTAGATATCACTTATTCCTTTGCTAATTATTCCATTGAATTCTACGAAAGTCTGTCATTTAAGTAATAATAAATAATTAAAATAGTTACTGTTAGTATGTATTCTAATTACATTCTATCAGTATGTAATTCTTCTAGTACTAGTACTATTAGGTATTAGTTCTTATTAATTATATTAAATTATTTAAAGGTGTATTGAGATATAAATTATTATTTGTAAATATTTAAGTCTTTATAATATAAATACAGACCATTAAACAGAAGTGATCTCTCAATATCCCAACCCCAGACCAATAGAAATCTGATAAATATTTGCAAGCAATAAAATTGGCAAAATTTAAAATTTACTGTCCAGTAATTGCTAGTATCTGAAGAATAGTTAACTGCAAATTTGAAGAAAATTCTAGTCACTACTGAATTACATTTACACAAAGTATTACTAACAAAAATAGACATTAGTTATATGGAATAAATGTTAAAACAGCTTGCCATAAAACAAGTAAATTGCTCACTCAGACAATGGAACTTGGTATAGAGTAGACTGGTGTTGCATGTGGAACTTTTTGCGGGCCTTTGAATATATATAGCTTCAATGTCATGCCCAAGCATGTGTATAAAATTCACATAAACAAAATATTACTCTTTATTTAGCGTTTTAAATAGTCTCCAGTATAAACGGTGAGTCTAGACCTCAGTTGATCAGAAATACACTGGAGAATTATAACACAGATATGTGTGTGTGGTTGTTTACATTTAATGTGCTGTTATTCTCATTGTGATTCATTGCAGAAGGGGCTCTGTTTGTTTGCGTGTGTGTTTAGTCATCCTTATGTGTTATATAAGCCTTTTAGCAGTGGTGTATGAAAGATTCAGAAGAGCAAAACAATATCTTAAACAGCATTACCGAAATATAAAAAGAGATTCTCATTTATCTCTGCACCAGAGAATGGTTTGAAATAACAGCTGATCTGCCATCAGTACAGCCTGCACTCATTCTCAGTATGTCTCCCACACAGCAAATCAAGACAGCGCCTGGAGGCAGATTACAAATGATGGGCTAGTTTGCTTTTAGCTTCACTTACCATTGTCATGTGTTTTTGGATTTTATGACAGTTGAGTACATCATCTTGTGTCCTTGCTGGTGCAGTTTTGCGAACACACACATGCTTATCTCCTTCTGTCTTTTAAGTGTTTTTAATTTCCCAAAGGATGGCTTCTCAAAATGCGTTTATATACAGTATATTTATATATATATATATATATATATATATATATATGTTTATTTATTAGCTAAGACTGCGTATCTATTTCTCAAAGCCCACAATGCAGTCCTGGCACGATTCACAGTCCCCACCTACAGTCCTCACTTTTTGGCTGTAAGACAGGCAGTGCCTGCAGCCTTTAAAATACAGTCGAAACTGACTTATTCAGTAAGTAGCGAGGTTTGCTTTAGAGTGATGTTTGTCATGAATATCAGCATATGTTTAGCATCACACCCATATCGTCTTTCCTTTACACTAATGACTGTATAGATGACAGAGCACAAAGAAAAGATCACAATGAAAGACTCTTCATTTCAGCCTTTGAAGGACCAGTGGGAGTATGGCTGCTTCCATGATTTTTGTTTGGGTTCAGGCATAGTGTTATGGCCATAGGTTTGACAATAGTTTATAGGGCTGATGTATTTCTAGCCAGCTGGAGTAACATAGGCATTTTATTGTTTTAATAGCAGAATAATGTGTTATGACAATACTAACACATTTGTATGAATAGTAACAGTTGTCTCTAACAAAATAGTACTGTAAAATATGATGGTATTGGATATGTTACTATGCTAATGGCATGTTTTTTTGGACATTGTACCACACATATGGCTAAGGATGGTATAATTTATACAGTATAATTCTCCCTCTCCAGGGCTGTGCATTTATTTCTCATTTTACTTCTGCAAAGTGACATATTTCAAAGATAACAAATTTGAGCTGTTTTTTTTTTTTTTAGAAATCTATCTTTTGTACAGAAATCTTAATTTTAATTAGGCGTAATAGTTATTAAAATATCCTTGAATATAAAATATACATTTACAAAATATATTTGCTACATTTCTCCTGGACCAACAGAAAAAAACAAGGTTATTATTATTGAGCCTTGTAAATTATACTCTCAAACTGTAATAAAAATATCCTTACATATAAAATCTATATTATAAAAAAATTAAATAATGAAAAACAATCCTTGCATATAATATGCATATGTTTAAAAATATGTTGCTAAAATTGTTACATTTCTCTTGGGCCAGCAGACAAAATTCTTTTTCTCAAGCTCTGTAAATGATACAAATAGGCTTAATTTTAAATAAAAATATCATTGCATATAACATCCATACATTTATAAATATGTACTTAATGTAATGGGGCAAATGAGACGTGAGGATCCATGTGCAAAGCTTTTATTTAACAGACGTGGTCAAAAACACAGGCAGGGTCCAAACATCAGCAAACAGGTATAACACGTGAGACAACGAGTAATCCTAGGGCAAGCGTGGGTCGTAGATCGGCAAACAATATCCAGAGGGCTTGAGAAGAGGGGTAGTCCGATAACAAGAGCAATAATCCAAACGAGGTGTAAACAGAGTCCGAACAGCAAGGCAAAGGGTTAATCCAGGAAACACAGGCTAGAAAACAATAAACAGGTTCCGTATCGCAGCTATCACTTGGAGAGATGATAAACACAGAACAACACTGGAACTAAACAAAAACACAGAATGGCTTGGTAAGGCAGCTAACACAAGGTGTGTGTTATACACAGAACAATACTCAGCAAACTGTGAAAGGAAGTCCAGTGTTTATGTAGGGTGTGTGATTGTGTGATAATTCTCAGGTGTGAGTGTGATTAGTGCAATCAGCTGTGTGTATGTCATCAGTGCAATGGATGATGGGAATAGTAGTCCGTAGTGACACGTAATGGTCTGGGTGGTGTGAGAGTCAATGTGGTGAGTGAGTGACCTCTGGTGGTGAGTGGGCGGAAGATCACGAACCGGATTCCTGACAGCTAAAAATTGCTACATTTTTCCTGTTGTAGCAGAAAAAAATGCTTATTGTTGAACCCTATAAATTATACAAATAGGCTTAATATTAAATACAAAATATCCTTGTATATAATATGCATACATTTAAAATATGTTGCTAAAATTGCTACATTTCTCCTGGGCCAGCAGACAAAACATTCTTATTGTCGAGTCCTGTAAATTCCTACAAATAGGCTTAATATTCCATTCAAAAATATCCTTACATATACTTAAAATATGCATAGATTTAAATGTATGTAGTTAAAAATTGCTACATTTTCCACACATTTTATACAAATTAAGTCAATATATTTATTAAGTAAATATTTGTACATATAAAATAGCATTAAAGTAATTACTTTTTATGTAATTAAAGTAAGTAATTAATTTTGTGTGCATGTATTTGTTTACAGTAACAAGACAGGTGATGAGAGACTCCACCATCAGCATGTATTCATTATTTGTAATGTACGGGTGTTGTGAATGAAATAGTTTGTTTCTGTGTGTGTGTCTTTGTGACAGAGGAAGAGGGGTGGAGATAGGAGGTTGTGACACACTCACACACAGTGAGCACCATTGAAAGCATCAGGGCTGAGCAGTCGTGATCTCTGCTTGAATTCCCAGCACATACTCAGACGCTTTTATGCACTTAAGCTGATCAAATGAGCTGTGTGTGTGTGTGTGTGTGAAAATCCTCTTCCATAGCTGGTCAGCATATACTTAAACTAAAGAGGCTCGGACCAGCTATATAATGTCTGATTGTGTGCATCTGTTCAGGTAACCTCAGTAGCTGAAGCGCCCACTGTGACTGTAGGAGGACAGGCAGACTTTCTGAGTTGTAAAGAAAAAGAGAGAAAGAGATAGAGTGGGAGAGAGAGACCTAGGGACAAAACAGAAAGAGAGAGAGATTACTCTAATCTAGGTCACAGAGCATCGGAAAGCAAATACACTCATTTACCCATGATTCACAGCAAGCTTTCTGACATGTTGCGCTGTCTCTCCCACTATCTCCTCTCTGTTTTCTCGTCTTACCCACCATGTTATTGCTTGTTGTCTCCTTTCTTAAAAAAATCTCTCCTGGTTTCTCTAGCTAGCTCGCTCTCAAGTGCATGTCACACAGGACGTTAATAGTTAATATCTTTTGCAATGCTTGCGATATGGGTTCCTCAGTAACTGAATTATTCACTGGTCTGTGATGGACATCAGGCTTGAAAAAGAAGAGATGCACACTTTACTTCTAGCAGACTAGCATACATGATGCATGTCAGTGAGCAGAGCTTTTCCAAAATGCCAATTGGAGCTTATATATTTCTCTCATAACACTTCCTTCTCAGGTAACTAAATAGTCAGAATTGCATGATTTAAACTTGCAATTGTAAAAAAAATGTCAGAATTGTGAGCTGACCTTTTTTCCTCAGAGTTGAAAATCATATCTTGCAACTGCAAGTTTTATATCTCACAATTCTGAGAAAAGAAGTTGGGATATGAACATGCAATTGCGTGAAAAAAGTCATAGTTACATAATTGTTTTTTTCTCACAATTGAGAGATTTTATCCCACAATTTTGAGTTTTTATCTCACAATTCAGACTTTTTTTTCAGAATTGCGAGATATAAACTTGCAATTGTGAGTTATAATGTCAGAATTGCAAGTTATAAAGTCAAAATTGCAGGATATAAACTGCAAGAAAAAACAATTATGCAAGTTATGCAATTGTGACTTTTTTTGCACAATTGCATGTTCATATCCCGCAATTTTGACTTCTTTTCTCAGAACTGTGAGATATAAAACTTAAAATTGCGAAATATGATTTCCAACTCTGAGGAAAAAAGGTCAGCTCACAATTCTGACTTTTTTTTTTTTAAATTGCAAGTTTAAATCACGCAATTCTGACTTTATAACTCGAAATTGCAAGTTTATATCATGCAATTCTAAGAAAAAATTGAGACTGAGATAAAAAATCTAAATTTCCTATTATTTTTTATTCAGTGGTGGAAACAGACCTCCATAGGTAAAATTGAACTAGAATGCATGTGACTGAAAATGGTATTCGTAATTAATTTGTATATTGCAATTCTGTTTCTTGGCTGTGTAAATGTATAAAAAAGTTTCAGAAGTTTGTGGCCTTACATTCACTCAGCAATTTTAAATGTCCCTGTGCTTTTATTGTGGCTAAAATCATCTCTCTAGATCATTTCTCATCTGAGTAGGCTTTTATGTTGTTTTGGTGTGTGTATGTATGTATTTAAGTGGGTTGTATTTAGAGTCATAGTTGCTATGGTGACTGTAGAGTTTGCCTTAGACTGGTCTCATTCATAACGAATAAAGCTAAAAGCAGTAAGCAGCCCGTATGCCGCAAGAACAGCTAAAACAGCATGACATAAAACTTTTGAACTGTATTACACACACGACACAGTATGACTTCTATCAGAGGGCTGCTGAAAGGTGAAGTGTGTAATTTTTGTGTCGCAACATAATTGTATAAATAGCTGAGGACATTGTGAATGGTGCTTTCCTGCACAAATAGTGCTGCCACAGTGCTATGGGGTTGTGTTGTGAGTGGTTGCCTGAGTGTTGCTATGTGGTTGCAAAAGTGTTGAGTGGTTTTTGGCTTGTTGTTGGGTGGTCGCTAGGTGGTTGAGTCGGTCAAGGTGGTCAAGTCGAGTTGTTGTGGTATAGTCTTAGTTTGTGTGCGTATATATATATATATATATATATATATATATATATATATATATAGTTTCTGTTTAGGCATGGGCTAAACAATGTGGGATGAGTTATGTGCCACAAAGGGAGTGAATCTGGAAAACCTGGAAAAGTAAGGATATGTTGGGATTTTATCCCAAAACAAAACAAAACAAAATAAAATAAAATAAAATAAAATAAAAATATTAGGTCCAGTAGGTTTTACTTGTGACATTTATTTTCAGGACAATTAGACATTCACCCAATTAAACATTTTTATTTGTTTAATCACTTTTTTACTGTTAGATGCAGTACAACAAATGTGATAATAAAAATGTTTTTTATATAAAATATAAAATATATATATATTCTTTTTTTATGTTACAATAGTGAGACCGAGACTCTGAATTCAGACTCTAATAAGAATTGAAGAGTAAAAATGTCCCTAAAAATAATGTCATTATTTAAACAAAAATATCAAATAAAAAATCATAAGGGTCCTACAGGCTTTATAGGGATTTAAACTTTATTTTATTTTGATTTTGGGTGATTTGGACAACTCTTCATGTTAAAGTTTGACAACATTTACACTTGCACTTGCACACAGTAAAGCACACTGTAAACACTGGTCAGATCATCCCCATATACTGTGTTACAAAGTGATTTAGGAAGGCTACACCTGACAAGGCATGTTCCCAGGTGTGTGAAGTGGTAATTTGAGTCTTGTTGTCACCTGCATGCACACACCCTGGTAACCCTGACTTTACTGTTTCTATGAGCAGGTTTTCAAAGCCGGTTTGCGGATCTGGTTGTATGATACAGAAAGAGTTAAGAACAGATAAGAATGAATTGAACTGTTGTGTCTTTTTCTCTGTCACTCTCTGTCCATCTGTCTGTGTTTCTCTCTGTCTCTCACACAGTCTGTTTTTATATTTTTATATTCTCAGCAGAACAGGAAACCATGTCATAGGGTAGAAGATTTAGCACTGGAGAACATGACATCATCCAGAGGGAAAGGAAATGTGTGTGTGTGTGTGTGTGTGTGCGTGCGTGTGTGTGTAAGGAAAGACAGAATGTTGGATGTGGACAAAAGAACAGTGAAGGAGGGCAATGAAATTCAACTTCAGTACAGTGTGATACAGTGTTGGCAGTTGCTGAATGGTGGAATGGTGAGTCACCATCTGGTGGTGGGTAACCAAGGTTGTTGTGTGTGTGTGTGTGTGTGTGTGTGTAGGGACACAATGGAGAGATAACTGTATTATGTCTTGAGTGAAAGTCATTGTGAGCGCTCTGTTGTGTCATAGTGTTTCAGGGCCAGTGATGCAGCACACCAGAGGGAGGGTGGATATGAGTATCTGAAAACATTGTAGTCAGGGAAAGTTAATGCTTTTTAAAAAAACAAGACAAGTTCTCACTCACAGTGAATTAAAAAAAAGATGTTTGTCCATCTCTCTCTCTCTCTCTCTCATTTCCTCATACACACACTCTAGTCAGTGAGACACACATATATTCCTGTTCAAGATCCAACTTTCCCACAGTCCGAGCAGCTGGTGTGCATGTCTGTCGTACAGAAAATCACTGAAGGATTAGATGGTTCAGTCTCTATTGTAATTACCTTTACAGAAAATGTATAATGTGAAACCATTAACATCAACAAGTTTTTTTTTTTTTGCAACATTAAGAATTTCCATCACAGGAATAAATCACTTTTAAATAGGTTAAATAGCAAATAATTATTTTAAATTGTAAAATTATTAATATTTTACAAAATTACATTTTTACTCTATTCTTAAGCAAATAAATGCAGCCTTGGTGAGCTTATGTGACTTCTTTCAAAAGCAGTGGCGTAACTTTGCTTTGAAAAGTGGTGGGGACACCGCACAACTCGTTTTGCTATTTGTTTATTTAATAACCGAATTTACTTGGGGACTGAGTTCAGAGTTGGAAATGCACTTAATTTTCACTTTGATGTACACATGCATCACATTCACAAATATGTCTATAAACATCCGAATAAGCAAAACGTAACATTCACAATGTGAATGTTACGTTTTGCTTATCACAACACATCCAGGGTAGCTAATATCAATCAAAATACGCAAGATAAATATGGTGAACTTACCATTTCATGGTCAGCTCAGCTGCAGCGTATTCATTAATTGCACAATTGTGTGTGTGTGTATTACGATTCATTCTACTTTGAATTACTTGCATATTTTCTCTTAATACCAGCCGGACAACTTGCTAAAAGCAGGTGTGATCGATGCACGCGCTGAACATGGAAGAATCAACATTACGTCAAGAGTCAAGACAAGCCCACAAAATGTTTCCTCATCCAATCCAATAATTTAACCAATCCTGAACTACGCAAAACCTTATGTAAAACATGAATGAGGGTTAATTTGTGTTTAAAATGGTTAAACTACCTTTATTAATTAAATGAAATTGTTTTGACGAATCTTTTTTTTATTACGTTTTTATAAAAGCTCTATTTTTCCTCCCCCACCCCACATGTAAAGGCTAGTTAACGGTAAACGGTAAATCCAAACAATACGAACATCGTAAAAAGAAAGGTACAGGAATCTGTAGACTAATTATAGGGAAAGGAAACTACATATCCCATGACGCATATCGCGTATCTCGCGATAGTTTCACAACGAGACTTAATATTCATCTTTGAGGACGCTGAAAAGCTTCTGACCGGTGGAAAAATGTGTTAAATGAATGAATTAGATTATGAAGAGTGACGATTTGTAGATGGTGCTTTTCCTTTAATACATACCTTATGCAATCTATTTTTCAGTTACTTTTTAAAAGTGGTGGGGACAATATCGAGCCTGGTAAAAAGTGGTGGGGACGTGTCCCACCCGTCCCACCCGTAAATTACGCCTATGTTCAAAAGCATCAATGGTCATGTGTTTATTTATTTGCTAAAGCCAATTATTATTCTTTGTAGTCTCGCTGTTAAAATTAATATGCATGTAAAATGTAAATTTATACAAGAATGCCAAAAAGACCGGTCACTTGTAGGTTGCCAGAGGAACTTTTTAAGCTTATCTCTAATCATTTCTGTTTTGCTAATGCAGTAGGGATGGGCGATATCTTATCGTTTGCGATATACCGGTAAAAATTCTCCCCACGATAAGAATTTGTCTTCCTACGATAATAACGATAAAGTCTAGTTGTTGACATATTTCTGTGCGCGACAGTGCGGAGCGACAGGTGGACGTGAAATTGAGGAGTAAATCGCTAAATGAGGAGCTCGAGCTCCTTTTACAATCTGTAACTGTTTGGTTAGGGCTGTACAGTGCACAAAAAATTGGTCTGAATAAATGTAGTACAGTAGCACGTGTGTGATACAGTTCTGCATGTGTATGAGCCTGTTTACAAACCTATTATCCAACAAAGATATTTACTGATGTGCTTTTTCTCCAAATTAACTTAACATAGTCGAGTGTTTGAAATATTTTTTTATGATCAGACGTGGTTTCATATTACAGAATGATAATATTATATACAGTGATAAAGGCAATGTCGATTAGCATTGCGTTATAAATATACATTCCTTATAAAAATACTCAAGATTGAAGAACACAGATAAAAAAATATATTTTGTGCAATCGTATATTTATTGTCTTCAAGTTTCAGTTAAAAGTTCTATCTCCGTTGTGCATTTTATTCAGCGATAACTGGATACCTTCATGGAGCGTTCAGCGTTGTCAGTAGTATTACTTCTACTGTGGATATGTGGAGTTTCTGCGCAAGGGCGCCCTCCGGCTTCCAGTATGAATTAAACAGTGTGTACTCAGCAATGCTCCCAACACCCTCTAACGAAACAGGATTCCCTGAATTATCGTCATTGATATCGTTATTGCAATAAATACCAGAAATATTGTGATATATTTTTAAGCCCATATCGCCCATCCCTACAATGCAGTCAAACTTTAACACTCGTGTAGCTTTATGAATGAATGATGCATTTATATAGCGCTTTATTTTGTATTGCCATACACCCAAAGCGCTTTACAATCATGTGGGGGGTCTCTCCTCAACCACCACCAGTGTGCAGCATCCACTTGGATGATGCGACGGCAGCCACAGGACAACGGCGCCAGTACGCTCACCACACACCAGCTATAGGTGGAGAGGAGAGAGAGTCATAGAGCCAATCAAGTGGATGGTGATTATTAGGAGGCCATGATAGACAAGGGCCAGTGGAGGGAATTTGGCCAGGACACCGGGGTTACACCCCTACTCTTTTACGAGAAGTGCCATGGGATTTTTAGAGACCACAGAGAGTCAGGACCTCGGTTTATCGTCTCATCCGAAAGACGGTGCTTTTTTGCAGTATAGTGTCCCCGTCACTATACTGGGGCATTAGGACCCACACAGACCACAGGGTGAGCACCCCCTGCTGGCCTCACTAACACCTCTTCCAACAGCAACCTAGTTTTCCCAGGAGGTCTCCCATCCAGGTACTGGCCAGGCTCAACCCTGCTTAGCTTCAGTGGGCAACCAGTCTTGGGCTGCAGGGTGATATGGCTGTGTGGGTTTATCTCTTAAAGGAGTGCCGTCCTCCCTCACCTCCTTTGTCTCAGGGCCAAGAAAATCCCCACGTGTTTGTATGTGTGTATGCATGCATGCCAGTAGATGTTTATGTATAAACTAAATCATGGAAAATGCCAGAGATGGGAAAAGAAGTGCTGTACTGAAAAAAGGTCACTTGTCATAGGACTTTTGCCCATAATTGCTTGCAAATACAAGATTACAGTGCTGTCATGATTAAATAGATTTTTCTCTTGATGTTCCGATATCAGAATCCATATTAGAATGAATTTAGATTAGATTTTTATCTAAATTAAGGTTGGATTATAGAATGGATTTACTGCATTGATACTAGTTAAAAAATAAGATTTTGGATCTCAGGCCAGTACAGTTTGTCTTGTAGTGCTGGAATAATTTACCTTTCAGGACAGGGTAGTATGTTTGAATTATAGTTTAGGAATGTAAATTTAAAATAAGAGTTAACTTTGAAATTAAAGTTAGATTTCAGGCATAATGTCTGGATTACAGGTTAAGATTTTTGTTTAGACATTAGATTGCAGGTTATATGGTTTAGAACGGGTAATTTTACTATATTAGATTGAAAGACAGTAATAAAATTCCAAATTTCTATGATTTTTAAGATCTATGATTTGTGCAAGTGAGATTTTGAGGTGGGATTATAGCATAAATATTACAGGTTACTGATTCATAGACTGACAGTGTATGTTAATGTCTAACTTTAGGTCATGTCATGTGTGTGAGTGAGTGGTCAAGGCTTAATGTAGATTTCTGCCTCAGTCTGTTGTCACTCACTTCACATCATCATCATTCTCCCAACAACCAACCATGATCCATCTGAGCCTCAGTGTGGACTGGACCACCTTAGGCCACCAACAAAACCTTCTAGTTTGCGGTTGACTTACAAGAGCAAGTTGACTGTCATTTACTGTAGTTCATATCCACTCTTTTTGAACAACACTGAAAGAATCATGCCGAACATACACATATACACCCCCTTCATAGCTACATATGATAGAACAGTCTGGTGAAGCTAAAAATATCCCATGGTGCAGCTGGGTTCGGTCCTCATGCATTACTTATTGGAGTTGACTCTTCTTTCGCTATTTTCCCTTTTTGTTATGTTGAAAGGCTTTTGAAAGAATGATTTGTTTAGTGGCCTGTCTCATGAATCTCTGCTGTTTGCTGTCAACTCTTAAGTATAAGGGCCAATCTGATTTCTACTGGATTATAATAAATATTTTTGTGTTATCTCTTTTAAAATCTTTCCCCTTCAGGGGATGTGCTGAAATGAGCTTGAGCTGCTCACGTATCATAACCAAAGCTCTCTCCATCCTGCATAATCCCACTAGATTACACATTCTGCTCTTTTTCACAGTCACAAGCACGCATATGAATCCAGCACTAACTCACACAAATCAGCTTGGCTGTTAGGATGTAAGATTGTGATGATCTTTAAGGATTTGGTTGTTTGGGTTTCTCTAAACCAGTGTTTCCAAACCTCTATCAACAGCTAAAAAGTGTTCTTTGAACTCATATTTTACTAGATATTTAGCGTAATCATTATTATTAATCTGCTACTACAATGCTAGTGCATGAATGGATTTTTTGTTTAAAAGTACAGTAAAAAAATTTGAATTTCTTTTGGCATGCTTTGATTAAAGGGATAGTTCACCCCAAAATGAAAATTCTGTCATTAATTACTCACCCTCATGTCTTTCCAAACCCGTAAGATCTTCGTTCATCTTCGGAACACAAATTAAGATATTTTTGATGGAATGTGAGAGCTCTCTGACCCTTCATAGAGAGCAACGCAACTGTAATATTCCCAGGTTCAGAAAACTAGTAAGGACATCGGTAAAACAGTCCATGTGACATCAGTGACTCAACTTCAATTTTGCAAAGCTACGAGAATAATTTTTTTTGCGCAAAGAAAACAAAAATAACAATTTCTCAACAATTCTTTTCCCCCTGAGTTAAGTCTTCCGCCATTTTGGAGAGTACCCAAGAACGTATTTGACGTAATCAGCGTTGTTTACGTTCGGGGGGAAAGCGCGCACATGAACGTAATCTGTGTAATCAGCTTTGTTTACGCTTAGGGGAAAGCGTGCATATGCGTCGTGATACACTCTAAAATGGTGGAAGACGTAACTCGGGAGAGAAGAAATGTTGAGTAAATTATGTTATATTTGTTTTCTTTGCGCAAAAAAAAAAAATTCTCGTAGCGTCGCAAAACTGAAGTTGAGCAACTGGTGTCACATGGACTGTTTAACCGATGTCCTTACTACGTTTCTGGACCTAGGAACATTACAGTTGCGTTGCTGTCTAAGGAAGGTCAAAGAGCTCTCCGATTTAATCAAAAATATCTTAATTTTTGTTCCGAAGATGAACAAAGGTCTTATGGGTTTGGAACGACATGAGGGTGAGTAATTAATGACAGAATTTTCATTTTGGGGTGAACTAACCCTTTAAAGTCCAAAAGAACAGCATTTATTAGAAATAGGAATAATTTGTAACATTGTAAATGCTTTTGCTGTCACTTTTAATCAATTTAATGCACCCATGTTGAGTAGTATTACTTTCTATTTTTTTTTTTAAATCTTTTGAACATTAGTGTATATATGCACAAAAAGCACAGTAATTTTAATATGTTGACAATCATTTATAGTTTTATTTGAAGTCATAATGTCTGTTTAACAATGCAAAATTAAAATCTTTCCCTTTTTCCTTTACCCTTTACCCTTGGTTGGGTTACAAAAGAAATGCACTGACCCCAAAACAGTATTTTGACACTTTAGGTATAAATAAATTAGCTTTAGATGTATTTGTGTTATCTTTTTCCACTTAATTTCATGTTTTGTGATCTAATGCAGAGTCATCTTTTGCATTTGAACTGTATGAAAACTTTTTGGAAGGTCACTGCATGTTGAATATTACACAGAAATTAAGTGGAAAGATGTGTGTTTTGTCCATTTGACTGTTTTGAAAGACATTTGACCAAAAATGTATCCCGAAATGAAATGTTGAATTGATGCGGTTTATGTTTTAAATTGGTAATCACATTATCTCTCTTTTTTAGGTGACATCACACAAAAAGGATACGAGAAGAAGAGGGCCAAGGTTTTAGCACCCTACTTGACACAAATACAAAGTAAGAACTACGGAAATATCTCTGCTTATGCCCCCTCTTCCCTCCATCTCCTTTTCTGCCATATTATCTCTCTCTCCTTGTTTTTCTCAGTTGTCCACCGACTCATATGATAATGTGGTTATGAAACATCTTCTCAGGCTGTTCCTCTTGAGGTTGAAGGGTTCCATCTAGAGTCCCTCTACACTGCCCTCTACTGTTCTTGCATTGGACTGCAGCATGAATTGTTCTTATTTTATTGACAGTTGCTGATGTAAGATGTGTAGGATTTGTTGGGCTGATTTTAGTCTCTTTATGCTGGAAAGATCTGAGATAAATCCATCTACTTCACATTCATATCTTCCATTTTATGTAATCACTGACTGCGTCTGCTATTTTGCATGAAGTTCACTCTTAATTGTCTCTACAGATTTGGCTCCACCTCCGGCCTATGATGCACAGTCTCCTGGTCCAAGCTCCGCCTCCGCCTCTGCACCTGAACCTGGCCCTTCGAACTCATCCTCCTCCTCTTCTCGCCACCGGCGCACACGGCGTCCACACCGGAGCAGTGGGACGAGAGATGAACGCTACAGATCAGGTTAGAGCAGCCTGACAACATACAAATCGTTTTCTATTTCATTTTCATTTTATCAGCCATAATATTGCGATAGTCAGTTCGTCTTGTGTAAATTCAAAGGTAATGTTTTTGCCTTTAGCGCCACTAAACAAAAAACTATTCATTTTATCAGCCATTATAGAGGCTGATAAATGTTTTGCCTCTAAAGGCACTAAGCAAAATAGCAAAAATAACACAGCCGTTTATCTAGAAAAAAATTTGCTGATTTAATGTTGAGTTAAAATACATATATATATATATATATATATATATATGTATAAATTGTCAATAAATTGTCTAATGTCAAAACTTTGAGTGACAAATAGAAGTGTTATAATATATAAAATATATCACATTATTTCAGTCTGCAAAGGAATGAAAAAATATGTTCAAATACTTCATTTAATGTCAAAGAACTTTACATAAGCACAAGTTCATACAAGATTTCCTTAACATGGTTGTTGAAAGCAAAGAGCTACAAAATGCATCATATTTTGTGAGAAAGTGTGACATGCTAGAGCAAAACAGGCAGTATTTTCGGAAGCAGCACTGCAAAATTAGTAAGAAAAAGTATTAGGTTTCATTCAGCAAATATGATGTATGGCGGTGTAATGATATATAGCTCCCGGCTTACTTATAAACTTACTTACTGTGATGGGTTATGGGTTACTTATAGTGATCTCTGCATATTAAAAATATATTTCAACATTAAACAAATGGCACACTTCATCTTTAAAACTTAGTACTCCAGTTTGCAAGCTGTGTATAGACTGGTCTTTACTTAAGATTTATGAGGTGTGAGGTTTACAGAGAGTCTGCAGATGGTAATATTTGCCTGTTCTCTGACCACATCCTTGTAAGAATTGTTAGTCATCTGCCATGGCAGTCATACTTGGACAAAATGGATGCCTAGGTGAAATGTGTCACTGTGGATTTCTGGTGCTTTGTGGCAATTGCAAGATGGCAGCTTGCTTATTTGATTGTAGGTTGCTTGTTCAGTTGCTCGCCACAGATGTGATTATATATTTTACTGTCCTACTGTTGTCACAGAGAAGTTTCATCAGTCCTGCGGATTGAATCAGTTGATTTCACTGCATAATTTATGTTCAGGGCCTTGTTATATAAGCATTACCGAAACTCTGATGGGTGACTGGTCGGTTGGTTAAGAAGCTTTGCTGATATACAAAAGTTACTGATTTATATCAAGGAACAGAAAACACATTAAAGAGATTCCAGTGTTTCCCCTACAATGTATTAAGCAGCGGCGCAGCGATTTTCAGCGCCGCTGCAAAATCTTCACATGATCAGTAATATCACGACATTCACTTCATTCACTTACATACCTAAAAACACAAACATGGCGACCGGCGGCGCTGCTAATGCGATGGCTCTGAATCCACTTGTTGACAAGAAAGGAGGAAAGAGCCACAAATGGAAATTATTTTTGATTAGGCTAATGTCACGTTGCCATAAGGGGCCGTTCACATTCACGTTCACATGCAAATATTTAAAATGTGGGCGCGCGGAAAGCGACGCGGCACGCTTGTTTTGCGCTCCTCTGTTCATGGTTGCATAGCAACGACAGACGCCACGGGAGAGCGAGCAAGCGCTTGTGGAAAGGAGAAAGCGAACTGCGAAATTGGTACCGAAAACCGTGAATTTTCACTGGTATTGAAAATACCATTCATTTTTCAGATGAGTCTACTAAATTGGTTGGTGAAGAGAAAGGTGGATGGGACCATCGAGGAGCTGAGGTTAGCAGGCACTAGATTTGTCACTTTGTGGGGCTTCAGTGTCACATGATCCTTCAGAAATCATTCTAATATGATGCTCTTTTTTTAAAGATTCTTTGATTAATAAAAAGTAAAAAAGAACATCATGTAATAATATTTAACAATATTACACAGTGTCCTAACTACACGCGACGCGACGCGATAAAAGGTATTTTTCTCTGCGTGAGAAAATGGATGTGTGGCTTCTATGAAAAGCCCAGAAAAATTAAGTGCTCACAGATTGGGTGTGGCCTTTGCCATTAGGATAAAATTTTCAATAAATTGTAAATAATCTTTTTCTGGGTTGTGCCGTTTCATTTTTCCACTATCTATTTCTACCTTACAGCTGAAAATTAACACAAAAGAAAAACATGAATAATCCTGTCCTAATCTTGTTTGTGACCAGTTCAAGGTACGTGCTGCAATAATCATGCCTTCTGTTGATGGTATGTCAAGTTTGTATGTCTCAAAATGTGCATTTCTATCCACAAAACTTGCCAGAAGTCATGGTTTAAGGGGTTATTAAAAAAAAAAATCTTCCGGGGGTGCATGCCCTCGGACCCCCCGCGAGCGGCTTGGTAACAACCTCCTGCACGTAACAGCACCGCTGCTGGAAAAATTTATAGGGGAAACACTGGATCAGTTTTGTACTCTTTTAACCACAGGATGTTCAAGGTTGACTGTACCTGTCACTTTGGATAAAAACCAACTTCTGCTAACATCTCACTAAGTGCAGAGGTCCAGGGAAAAAAAAAATCCTGTTACTAGTTTTTTCTTTTTTTTTGTCTCAGATATCCACACTGAGGCAGTTCAGGCAGCACTGGCCAAGCATAAAGAGGAAAAGATGGCACTGCCCATGCCAACCAAACGTCGGTCCGCATATGTACAGTCACCAATTGACAACTGCACCCCACCAGGTAATATATGCAAGCACCAAATAAACCATTACACTAAAATAAGAAGAATATCTCACGTAAACCTACAGAACCATACCACATATAGTAAGGATGTATATCATCATATAGTTAATAGTTAGTATAGCTAATCAAGATCTTACACTTTTCCTGTTCAAAATGACAAAAGTAGACCAGTTAAGTTTGAATTAAATTGTTACAATTTGTAATTTATGTGTTGTAGTTTTCAATTTTGAACATTTAGTCATTTACTACTTTTAAATTAGATTATTTACATAAGTTATTTTTATATCTAATCTTTTAAATAATTTTAATTTAAGGTACTTTTTTATTTTAACATATAATTACCCTAGTGAAAAATAAATATACTTTAATATATTTGAAATACATTTATTTCATTCTAAGTATAGTACAAATACATTTACATATTTATGTAATTAATAAAAATACCCTGCAACTGTACTTTTAGTATACTAAATCGGTATAGAATAGAATAGAATAGAATAGAATAGAGTCTGCTAAATTGGAACAGCTAATTTTGTGCTTAATGCACTTTAATTGTGCAGAAGTAGTGCTGAAATCCAACTAAAGATATACTGAAGTGTATTTGATTGTGCTAAAGTTCAGGTACACTTTAAATATCATGCATTTAAAGACCGATATTATTCAAAGAGCATAAAATCCTCGTCAGTAGTGACATTAAAACACATTTTAGGCTTAATATTAAGAAATGTGCATTATGCACAAATAGTACTCCAAATAAATTTATTCATTATAATTTTTATATCAGTGAGTCTCAAGCAATATGTCAGTAAATATATTAATAGATTTGAACTATACTTAAAATAATTGTAATTTATTACTTTTTTACTAGGTTAATTTAATTTTATTTATTAAAATTAATCTAGATTTATAATAATATGAATGTTAAGGAATAAAATTAAAACTAACTAAAAAGTAAATTAAAATAATTTATTATTATTATTATTAATAATATATAAATATATTCATTATAAAAATATATTTATTATCTGTTAATGTATTTTATGTGACCCTGGACCACAAAACCAGTCATAAGGGTCAATTTTTGAAATTGAGAATTATACATCGTCTGAAAGCTTTCCATTGATGTATGGTTTGTTAGGATAGGACAATATTTGGCCGAGATACAACTATTTGAAAATTTGGAATCTGAGGGTCCAAAAAAAAATCTAAATACTGAGAAAATTGCCTATAAAGTTGTCCAAATGAAGTTCTTTGCAATGCATATTACTAATCAAAAATTAAGTTTTGATATATTTACAGTAGGAAATTTACAAAATATCTTCATGGAACATGATCTTTACTTAATATCCTAATGATTTTTGGCATAAAAGAAAAATCAATAATTTTGACCCATACAATGTATTTTTGGCTATTGCTAAAAATATACCCCAGCAACTTAAGACTGGTTTTGTGGTCCAGGGTCACATAGATGTTTCGCATAAAATAGCAAAAAAATATGATATTTTCCTGGTATTGACAATTTGGTATTGTGACAACCGCATTTAGTATTCTTAGAATAAAAAAATCATAAAAATGCTTAAATAGTTCTTAGCATTATTTTTCTTACACGTATTCTGACAATCTCCTCCTTGTCTTTAAATGTATTTTCTCTTGTTCTTTTTTCTTTCTTCCTTCTATCTTTCTCTTGCTCTCTCTGCCAGACTCCTCCTCTTCCTCTGATGATGAGGCCGTGTCGAGTGAAAGTACAGGGCCTCAGCAGTCTCCAGACACCTGGATTAATAGCTCTCTGCACGGCTCCTCCACCTCCTCCTCTGCCTCCTCCACTCTCTCCCATGGGGAGTCTCGGCCCTCCCAGGCTCCTCAGCCTCAGTCTCAGCAGGTCCCGCCTCCACCTGCACCTGCCCACCCGCCCCACTCCCACTCCCAGCCCTCCGCCCTTGCAGAGGCCTTCGCTCAGACACGCATCGGTGAGTCACAATTACCCCACACTATTTTTGCCATTGTTAATACACTTTAGATTTTTCATTTGTATCAGTTTTAATTTTAGCTTTTTACCCAGCCATTTTTGCATGTTTTCACTGCTTTATTATTTCTAAAGTGTTTGTCTTTTATGTTTTCTTTTGCCAAATTATTATTTTCTGTTCATTTATATCTTTCGTGACTGTCAGTGAGAAGAATAGGAAGAGGTAAATCTGAGTGTTAGCAACCTTCCACCTTGCCCTGTGATTATTATCTGCCCCTCCACATACCCCACCCTTAAGCCTCTGCTCCACTTGTGTGTTTAAAGCCTGTGAATGATTGGTCTGTCCATAATGAAAAATTAATAAAGGTTCTCAAAGAAGTGGGTGAACTTGTTATGTGGTTCAGGACTGATCGTTCATACCTTAATACACACTTGATCTCATACTGTTTTTATTCAGAGAGTGTGCTTTTCCTGCAAATGACGTATCTTGAGTGTGTGTGAAATGCAGACAATAAGTTTAGACAATCTGTAAACTATGTGCTTAGCATAGAAAATCTACCAATAATCAACTGTGAATGTATAGACAACATGAAACGGCATTTGCACCCTTGCAAAAACCGTTTACTTGCATCAGACCTGAAATGAAATATTCAGTAGGCTGATATTATTGGTTAATGTTATTTTTCTCTACCCATACAGCCTTAGCCCACAGAGGCAGAGAAAGTTATTCCATTTTGGTGAAAGATTATGAAAACAATGATGTACGATGATGATGAGACACAGTAAAACCAGAGAGTTATGTAAGAGATAATGTACAGTCAGTAGGTAAAATAAACCCTGACAGGGTGATCAATAATGTAGCACCCTGAAGAGGTTTATTTTGGGTTAACAAGCGACTGACTTTACATTATCTCACAATAACGGCACAAATTATTCAGCTACTTAAATAAATATATAAAATAACATGAAACATTGATCTGAGGTTAAATTACTTTATTATGTGAGAAGAAAGAGACACTACCATTCTTATGCTTACCATGACTTATCGTAATATTGTGAAATAATATTAATATTTTTTTTCATATATTTAAAAAATGTAATTTACTACTGTAATGACAAAGTGAATTATTAAATTTGTTGTTACATTTGTTATTATTAGCAAAGTTAAAAACACTTGTGCTGCTTAATATTTTTGTGGAAACCATGATACACATTTTTTCAGGATTCTTTTGAACAGCATTTATTTATTTTTTACTTTTAACAGTGTAAAAGTCTTTACTGTCACTGTTGCACAAGTTAATGCATCCTTGCTGAATGAAAGTGTTAATTTCTTTTAAATGAAATCTTAATGACCCAAACTTTTGAACGGTAGTTTACTATATGTAGGAGTTGTGACTTACATAGAAATATTTAAATGTTAGATAAATCAAAATAAAGTATTCTAGAGATGTATAATAATAAAGTAAATAGGGGCTGTTTGATTTCATGTTGTCTTTAAAATATCTTTGAGCTTATCACCAGTTTAAGCAATTCAAGGAAGCATATGCTGAAAGCAGTACTGAATTCACATAGACTCTTAAAGGGATAGTTCACTTTGAAATTAAAATTTGATATCTATCAGCTTACCCCAAGGGCATCCAAGATGTAGGTGTCTTTTTTTCTTCAGTAGATCCAATTTTGATATTTTTTAGGTCAAACCGTTCTAGTCTGTCAGTCATATAATGGCAGCTGTAGGTCACTGTAGCTATAAGAGGGAAAAAGAACATGCACAGAGAAATCCAAATTAAACAATTCCCCATCGTAACTACACATTGATGGCCTAAGACACGAAACGAGCAGTTTGTGTGAGAAAACGAGGCCATCAATGGCCATCAATGTGTAGTTACGATGGGGAATTGTTTAATTTGGATTTCTCTTATAGAGACAGTGACCTATACCTGCCATTATATGACTGACAGACTAGAACGGTTTGACCTAAAAATATCAAAATTGGATCTACTGAAGAAAAAAAGACACCTACATCTTGGATGCCCTTGGGGTAAGCTGATAGATATCAAATTTTAATTTCAAAGTGAACTATCCCTTTAAGAGAATAGTTCACCATTGAATTAAAAAAGTGGTACAAACTTGATTCTGCTAAGTTTCCCTCTTTGTTTTCCACATAAGAAAGAAAGCCATGTAGGTTTGGAGGGACAACGTAATTGGAAATGAATGTTTCATTTTGGGTGGACTATTACTTTAAGAGCTAGGGTATGATATCTTTAAACTTTTAGCTGGGCTGGGTATGAGTGAGTAATATGTGTTATTTTGTACCAGATCCAGTAGGAGGAGTCAGGCCCCCTGACGTACCATCCCAAGCTCAGGCCAGAGGCTCTCGTGTGGATCTGCCGGCCAACGCCGTGGTGCGAGGCATGAGTCGAGGCCAGAGCCGGTCCAGCATGATGGAGACAGCAGACGGTACTGAGTGTGTGTGTGTGTGTGTGCAGGGGAAAAAAGAGTAATAGAGAAAGAGATAAATAGAAAAACGCTTTTTTTGTAGTGAGCTACATTAGACATACATACTCTCAGATGTATGTCAACCTTTAAGCGCCTTTTCATAACTTTCTTTTCATGCCTCTCAGAGCTTTGTGTTAACATCTCAGTAGGTACAAGTCTTTATGAATGCTGTGTTTGATTGCTTCATTAATCACATCCCGTTTCTTTTTTCTTTTCCACCTTTTATCCGCTTGTGTCATGTTGCTTTTCTCTGTCAGTGAGAAGAGTAGGCAGAGGTAATAACTGGTCATAGACATGTCCTGTTGGTTGACTTTAAAACTGTCTGTTTGTGTTTGTTTACTGTATATGTGTTACACAGAGAAAATGTGAACCCAAGTGAAACCTTGCTCTTCTTTAGGAAAATAAATAAATAATAGTAGATCACTCATCCCAGCATCTCTGCTTACATGTGGTTTTACTCAGTCCTGATCCTTCACAACACATCAAGGCTGCTGTAGATGTGAACTAGTATGATATTTAAAGGAATAGTGTAAATTCTTCTGTTATTTACTCACCCAGAAATCCCCATAAATGTATCATAAAATAATTTATTACAACTTTTGTACTATATTACAAAGTCCTTTAGTATTTTTATATATATAAAAATACAAAAATGTATCAGTATAAAAAAAAAATATATATATATATATAAAAGAATAAAAAAGAATACATTACCTTTCAAAAGTTTGGGATCAGCAAAAATTATTTTAATGTTTTAAAGTCTCACCAAGGTTGGACTTATTTTTATAAAAAAATACAGTAAAACTGTGATATTGTGAAATATTATTACAATTCAAAATAACTGTTTTCTGTTTTTATATATTATGCAATATCATTTATTTCTGTGATGACAAAGCTGAATTTTCAGCAGTCATTACTCCAGTCTTCAGTGTCACATGATCTTTCAGAAATCATTCTATTATGCTGATTTGGGGCATATTTTGGTGCAAGAAACATTTGTTATTTTTATCATCAATGTTAAATTGCTGGTTTCGGGCTTCTTTGAATTTAATCTGAATTTAATTTCAATGCATCTTTGCTGAAAAAAGTATAAATTTTCTTCAAAAAAAATAAAAATAAAAATTTTGCTGACCCCAAACTTTGAAACAGTGGTGTATATATAATTTTACATCAATTGATTTTATATTTAATTTGGTCTGTAAGTCATTGTATATCTTGGCATCTTTGGACCAGAACTGATGATACCACTGTAGGAGAGTGTAATAGATGTATAGATACTCATACATATACACTAGACATGATTTACAAATTCCCAGATCAGTTGAAAGTGCACGTGAGTGTGTGTGTTTGTTCGTCTGTCTCATCCCACCCTGCCTGACCCCGATCCTGGTGTAGGTGTTCCTGTGTCCAGTCGTGTGTCCACGAAGATCCAGCAGCTGCTAAACACGCTAAAACGACCCAAACGCCCGCCACTCAGTGAGTTCTTCATGGATGACCAAGAGGAGATCGTAGAAGGTATGTTAATCAATTCAGAAAAAATCAGACACAATGCTGCAGTAGTGTGGATCAACGTGTTTCTTCCTCCAAAGTTCCTCAGGTGGATCCTAACACCCCGAAGCCAGAAGGCCGGCAGATAATCCCGGTGAAGGGGGAGCCATTGGGTGTGGTCAGTAACTGGCCTCCTGCTCTTCAGGCAGCATTAGCTCGATGGGGTGCCACACAGGGCAAAAGTCCCGCCCTCACAGCTCTAGATATCACAGGAAAACCACTTTATACACTTACGTATGGTAAGACTGAGCAAGGTCACCTGCAAAACACTTATCTTGATTGAAACCAGATGCTTGGAGTGGCAAGAGAGGCGTATGAGTTTTACAACTGAGTGATTGGTGTGTGATTGACAGGGAAACTGTGGAGTCGTAGCGTAAAGCTGGCCTACACTCTACTTAACAAACTGGGAACCAGAAATGAGCAGATCCTCAAACCAGGAGACCGGGTAAAAAATTAAACATCTAATTACATATATATTTTTTAAAGTTTGTGCATGTAAACCAATGTTATTTTAGTATTAATTATTTATTTTGTATTATTTAGTAATTTTGTCATGTGCTTGTATCATTTTTATTAGTTTATTTAATATTTCTATTTAGCTTTAATTTATTTTTATTTTTATTTTATTTAAGTTTTAGTTAACAATAACGATGCTGATGTAAACACACTCTTTTTTTACTGTACATTGCTATACAGTCCCACTAGGATTTTGCAGGACGTTTTTCTGATTCTTACAGCTAAAAATGACTGAATTTGCTGTGGCTTTTGTCAAAAATTGTGGCATTTTTGTGCTGTTTTGCAGTGAAAACCCAGCAATAATCATGATGTGATTAGTGTCAGTGACATTACTAGTATAATTACTTGTAAATCCTTTTCACGTTTTTACAGTTAAACAATTATATTGTCTACTGTGTAATATTGCTTTTTCCCTTTTTCAATTTATAATGGTATTATTAGTGGTTGCATTGCTAGTATTGTTTTCCTTCTCTCAAGTTACTGTTTTTGTGGGAAAATTGTGGAAATAAGAGAAATATGCAAGCTTCCACAAATAATGCAGTATTTGCTTTATTTTGTATTAAATTCTGCAGTCTTAGAATCATGAATCATGAGTAGCATATAATATTAGAAGCAGTGTTTATTGTAAAAAAATGCTGCCATTTTGCTTTAAATATTGGTAAGCAATGTCTTTTTATTGATCCAGGTGGCATTGGTGTATCCAAACAGTGATCCTGGTATGTTCTGGGTTGCGTTTTATGGCTGTTTGTTGGCTGAAGTCATTCCTGTGCCCATAGAAGTTCCACTATCCCGAAAGGTAGCCACACATTTGTCAATAATATATTTTATACATAGCTTTCAAATGGAGTGCTAACAATTCATATTGGTATTGTGGTTGAAATAATTTCAATGTGTTTCCAGGATGCTGGGAGTAGCCAGGTTGGTTTTTTGTTAGGTAGCTGTGGGGTGGGTCTGGCTTTGACCAGTGAGATCTGTTTGAAGGGTTTACCCAAGACCCCCACTGGAGAAATATTGCAGTTTAAAGGTCAGAGACTTCACACACAAAACATAACGATCCAGTTTCTTTCAAAAGCCAGTCAGTGATGGTAATTTCATGATGAATCTAATACTAGCTGGGTTTCTGATAGGCTGGCCCAGGTTAAAGTGGGTGGTAACGGACTCCAAATACCTCACGAAGCCTTCGAAAGACTGGCAGCCTCACATACCAACAGCCAACACAGACACGGCATACATAGAGGTAAGATAATGTACATGATTTATGTGTTTCTGTGTGTGTATGTTGAATTAATGTAAATATTCTTCTCTTGCTTTCTCTCATGCAGTATAAGGCCAGTAAGGAGGGCACAGTGATGGGTGTTGCGGTTTCAAAAGTTGCCATGTTAACACATTGCCAGGCTCTCACTCAGGCCTGTAACTACTGTGAGGGTGAGAGTGATGCTGTTGCTATGGAAACACCATCCTTTTGTTGCAGATACACTAAACCAAAAAACTAGATATGCTGCTTTATGCACTGCTCATTTGGAGATGTGACGAAATATGTCTGCATGCAGGTGAAACACTGGTGAATGTTTTGGACTTTAAGAAGGACATGGGTTTGTGGCATGGAGTTCTCACGGTGAGTGACAAAAATCATTTCATCAATGCTGTTAATACAGATTTTTACAGAATAAAGGTATGTTGATCTGCCTACTGCAGATGCAACTGAAACTGATGAGATCATAATTGGATGAATTCCCTAACCCAGAAGAAATATCTGTCATATTTCAACCACCCACCCCACCCAAAAAATGTAATATAATATAATATGTATGTATGTGTGTATTTTCTTTTTATTTTTAAAAATAAAAAATATTAATATTAAATATTTATTTACTATAGATTTTATATATATATATATATATATATATATATGTGTGTGTGTGTGTGTGTGTGTGTTTTTGAAATAAGTCTCTTATGCTCACCAATATTATTAAATATTAAAATATTTATAATATAACAATATAAATATATTTATATCATATAATATTAATTAAATTAAATATTACATATTATTACAATTTAAAAGTTTTCTATTTTAATATATTTTAAAATGTAATTTATTGCTGTAATGGCAAATCTGAATTTTCAGCATCATTACTCCAGTCTTCAGTGCCACATGATCCTTCAGAAATCTGTCTAATATCCCGATTTGGTTCTCACATTTCTTCTTATTGTCAGTGTTGTAAATTGTAAAAAGTTTTTGCTGCTTAATATTTTTGTAGAAACTGTGATACACTACCTTTCTATATATATATATATATATATATATATATATATATGTATATATGTTGCATTTCAGTAAAGTTAGGCTTTATTGTTTTAAAAGTAATGTCACAATGCAAAATATGGTTATGACCCTAAAATAGCCCGATTTCTTTTTTCTTTTTTTTTTTCTTTTTTTTTGATTTTGATTTTAGGGTAAAATTTGACCTTGGCAGTTTTTGAGGCATTCGACCAATAATATCAGTGTGTATTTCAGAGTGTGATGAACCGAATCCACACCATCAGTGTTCCATATGCAGTAATGAAGGCCTGTCCACTATCCTGGGTTCAGCGAGTTCACATACACAAAGGTACAACAAACACAAGAGCAGATATATGTCTGTCATCTACACAAATTTGTTTTGATATGAAAAGCGTCTGTTTCTATAGCACGGGTTGCCCTGGTGAAGTGTCGTGACCTGCATTGGGCGATGATGGCTCACAGAGATCAGAGAGACACCAGTCTGGCCTCCTTGCGCATGCTAATTGTTGCTGACGGAGCCAATCCTTGTGAGTGATATTACCAGACCTCCTGCAGAGACTCTATGGGAGATGATATTCATTTAATATTCATATTCAACAATTTGACTCCTTTCATCTCTCTGCATCTCCATCTTTTTCTGATTTAGGGTCAGTTTCATCATGTGATGCATTTTTAAACGTATTCCAGGCTCATGGTTTGAAGCCAGAGGTCATTTGCCCGTGTGCTACGTCACCTGAGGCCATGACGGTTGCCATACGGAGGTATATCATTCTTCTGACAAACTGCAGGGATCCCTGTTTAAAAGCACTAGTTATTTGTTTCCTGATTGTGAGATGTTTGTCCAGGCCTGGGGTCCCTGGTGCTCCTCTTCCAGCGAGAGCCATCCTGTCCATGACTGGGCTGAGCCACGGGGTCATCAGGGTCAACACTGAAGACAAGAACTCTGCTCTCACTGTCCAGGATGTGGGACACGTTATGCCCGGAGGTGTGTGTGCGTGTGCTACTAATGCTAATTTAATATACTACCGATCGAAAGTCTGGAATAATTAAGATTTTGAAATGTTTCTGAAACAAGTCTGTTATGTTCATCAAGGTTTTTGATAAAATGCATTAAAAACAGCCATATTGTGAAATATTATTACGATTTAAAAGAACTATTTTCTATTTTAATATATTTTACATTTTATTTTCAGTTATGGCAAAGCTGAATTTTTAGCCACCATGGCTCCAGTCTTCAGTGTCACATGATCCTTCAGAAATCATTCTAATATGTTGATTTGGTGCTCACATTTCTCATTATTATCAATGTTGAAAACAGTTTTTGCTGCTTAATATTTTTGTAGAAACCGTGATGCAGTAACAGTCAAAAGTTTGGTCTATGTAAGATAAAGAAATAGTTTATTCAGCAAGGACACATTAAACTGATCAAAAGTGATAGATATTTATTATATAGATATTTATTTCAGAATATTTTTGACTTTCTTTTCGTCAAAGAAGGTACTGAATGTATAATATTTTTTCATAAAAATATTAAGCAGCAAAAACAGTTTTAATCATTGATAATAGTAAGAACCATTATTAATATTTGACCACCAATAATAATTAAGCAACAAAAAACGTATATTAGAATGATTTCTGAAGGATCAAAATATTTTAAATTGTAATAATATTTCACAATATTACTGCTTTTACTGTATTTTTTATTAAATAAATGCAGTCTTGGTGAGCATAAGCGATGTCTTTCAAAACATTAAAAAATCATAATTATTGAAAATTTGGTAGTGTCATTGAATCTTATGTGTGTGATTCGCATGTCTACACATGCAAAAAATTGATCATGGTATTACTGTAGGTTGATAGACCATGGTAATACTGTGGTCTTCTCACTCATATTTCCTTCAAGAAAAATCCAGTTCATAATATTAAAGTTAAAAATATGTCTGTCAAGCATGAATGAAGTTAGCATGTGTGTTTACATGTGTTTTAGCATTGATGTGCATTGTGAAACCGGATGGGCCTCCCATGCTGTGTAAGACGGATGAGATTGGAGAGATCGTCGTGAACTCTCGTGCTGGTGGAACCATGTACTACGGCCTGTCTGGAGTCACTAAAAACACCTTTGAGGTAAGACATTCAACTTAACACTCACATACACAAACAATGTTGTAACTTTGTACTTAATTCCACACCATAAACATATTTTTTATGGAATAATGATGGAGCTTTTATTTGCTTGTGAATGTTGTGTTACTGTTTGAAATCTCGCAGGTGATCCCAGTCAATGCTAGTGGTGCTCCTATTGGTGAAATCCCATTTGTGCGGTCAGGATTACTGGGGTTTGTTGGACCGGTAAGAGTCTGAAAAAAGAAAAAAAGAAAGGGACAGTGCATATTCTAATGTGAACAAAATCAAAATTTTCCTCTCTCTGTCTTCCACAGGGTAGTCTGATATTTGTGGTGGGTAAGAATGAGGGCTTGCTGATGGTTAGTGGTCGTCGTCACAATGCTGATGATCTGGTAGCGACGGCACTAGCGGTGGAACCAGTCAAAACTGTGTACAGAGGAAGGTGAGGGGTTCCATTTGAATATAGAGAGAACAATGTAGTCTTAACGTTATTTTAATGAGAGTAGATATTAATTTGAAGTGTATGTGTGTGTTTTGTAGGATTGCTGTGTTTTCAGTGACTGTGTTCTAT
The DNA here is from genome assembly GCA_021397915.2 of Tor tambroides. Lineage (NCBI taxonomy): Eukaryota > Metazoa > Chordata > Actinopteri > Cypriniformes > Cyprinidae > Tor > Tor tambroides. The sequence goes on from JAFVLL020010324.1 coordinate 30,633, forward strand.
GATGAGAGGATAGTAATCGCGGCAGAGCAGAGGCCTGATGCCAGTGAAGAAGACAGCTTCCAGTGGATGAGTCGGGTTCTGCAGGTACAGACATATTTATAGCAGCAATTATAAAACAGATATCTCATTGATGTACCATGTTAATGCTAATTGCTCATTATTAATTATTAATAAATGCTAATTGTTAATTATTTAATGATTATTGAATGCTTATATATTAGTTAAATCTATTTATGTTGTCTAAATCTGTTGTTATTGTTAACTAAAACTAAAATGATTACAAATCATTTTCATTAATTTAATAAAGCTGAAATAAAATAAAATAAATGAAAAAATGCTGTCTTGGCAACTAACTGAAACAGAATAATTTGAAGTTAACTGAAATAAAAAATGAAAAGAAATACAAATATTTTAAAGAACAAAAAATAATAAAAATGACAAGCACAGAACAAAATTACTTAAACCTAAAGTAAACTGAAAATCTGAAAATCAAAGATGATTCAAAATATTAGTAAATCATATAATAGTATAAAATATAATTCATACTAAAACAACACTGGTTATTATTTGCCTTTATCTGGTTATGCCAATCAGGTTAATGCATTTACACGGAATAAGGCCAAATTCTGATTAAAATCAGGATATTTTTCTGCATGTTAGCAGTCAGCGGTTTAGGTTTAACACAAAAGTTTGATAATCTTATCAATAATCTATCATTTATTTGTTTGTTGGTGGTTTTGTGTATTGTTTCACAACTTTAGGCAATTGACAGTATTCATCAGGTGGGATTGTATTGTCTTGCACTGGTTCCTGCAAACACCCTGCCCAAAACTCCCCTAGGGGGCATTCACATCTCAGACACCAAGCAACTTTTCCTGGAGGGGGCGCTGCACCCCTGCAACATCCTCATGTGCCCCCACACCTGCGTCACCAACATGCCCAAACCACGTCAAAAACAACCAGGTGTGTATGCTTGGGTTAAATAGAGATCTAAAATCTGGAGGTAAAAAGGTAAAAATCTGACACATGTGATGTTTTTCTCAAAGTGTTTTTTCCTGTTTTTGTGTCTTTCATAGTCGGTGTTGGTCCTGCCTCCATCATGGTGGGTAATTTGGTTGCTGGGAAAAGAATTGCACAGGCTGCAGGCAGAGATCTGGGACTCATAGAGGACCAAGACCTGGTCAGGAAGGTAAACTGAGACTTATTTCCCCGGTTTCACAGACAAGGCTTAAACCTAGTCCTGGACTAAACTGTAAGGCTGAGCTGTTTCAACTGAAAGAAACTTGCACTGACTGATCTTAAAATATATCAGTGCCTTTGTTTTGTCTCAAAAAGCACACCAGTAATGTTTTTTTTCTAAGCATGTTTATAAAAATTACTTAAATGTCCTAATTGAACTATGGCCTAATCCTGGCTTAGTCTAAGCCCTGTCTATGAAACCGGGCCAATGTGTATTATGCCCATACAAAAAGGAAGTTAATAATGAATACAGTATAATTTGAAGCAGATTATTTGAAATGCATTGTGTGATATTTTAATGCTTTCATATGGATGCAGCTGTGTATGTGGCCTACAATGATGGTAAGCACTGTGATCATTATGGCACAATCACATGCATGACACGACTTCTTAATGTTTCATTGATGTTATATGTTTGATGTTGAACTATCTTGTCTTTCTTAGCATCAATTCCTTACAGAGGCTTTACAGTGGAGAGCTCAAACTGATCCTGACCATACGCTTTATGTACTTTTGAATGCAAAGGTAAAAAAATACTCATACACACAAAAAACAGAGTGGAAGGACTACACTGGATCAAATCCTTACTGATCTGCTGGCCAATAATGTGCTCGCTCTCTCTCTGTCTAGGGAGTGGCTGTATGTACAGCTACATGCGTTCAGCTTCATAAAAGAGCAGAGAAGATTGCCGCTGCTCTCATGGAGAGAAGTGGTATTAACATCGGAGAGAATGTGGTGCTTTTGTACCCACCAGGTAAATCACACATACTTTGTCCTGTTATAGCTGTTTTTGAAGGATTGGATAGTTAAAAAACAATATAATTATTATTATAATTATATAAATAATACTAAAAAATACACTGGTAAAACAGTATTTAATTATAAAGGTCAGTCCAGGAGAAAATATAGAAACTTATCATTTAAAAATGTAAATATTAAATGATGTTTTACACAATTAAAAAATGTGGTAACAGTTTAGTATAGGGACCAATTCTCACTATTATCTATTTGGTTATTACCATGCCTATTATTAACATATTGGCTGTTTATTAGTACTTATAAAGCACATATTCTGCATGACCATATTCTATATCCCCAATACCTAAACTTAACAACTACCTTACTAACTATTAATAAGAAGTAAATTAGGAGTTTATTGAGTTGCATTACATTTGAATTCTCTATGTGTGCAGGTATTGATCTGATCGCAGCATTTTATGGCTGTTTGTATGCTGGTTGTATTCCTGTCACCGTGAGGCCTCCACACCCGCAGAACCTCTCTGCCACTCTGCCCACTGTCCGCATGATCATTGATGTAAGTCTATGTGTTTAAACACCTTTATTAGGTTGTGTTTTCTTATAACTGCTTGGTAGTGAAGGCCTTTAAGCAGCCAAACTCACTGTTCACTTTTCTTGCATCTCTCTCCTGGTTTCCACAGGTCAGCAAGGCTGCTTGCATTCTCACTACTCAGGTTTTAACGAAGATTCTCAGATCTAAAGAAGCAGCAGCTACAGTCAACATAAAAACATGGCCCATCATAATAGACACAGGTAACACACACCAGTCAGTTTTCAATACAGCTGATGTGCCGAACATACTGTACTTTGCTTGTATAATAATAGGTTCAATCATATGATATATACATTGGATCAGGATTTGCTCTCTCATTCAAACAACTTCTAGTTTTGTGTAACAGCTTGACTAATAATAAACTCATCACCACAGTACAGTGACTTTAAGCACTAAAAAGTCTCCATGTTGCATAAAATAACAATGTTAACTAACATTAACTTCCCATCCAGTAACACGCATAGCAAGCAAGGAAAATATCCTGCTTAGTCAGTTAAATGGACATTTTTGAGTAAAAACAACAGTTTTATTTGCAAATCTGATTTAATTCTACTTGCAACTAGATTAATGAAAGGAATACATTTTAAAATTAAATTAAATTAAATTGCACAAGTTTAGTGTACTGAAGTGTACTGAAGTGTTCCTGAAGTGTACTGCAAGACACTTCAGGAACAGAAGCAGCAGGAAAAGGAGCTAAAAAACATATTTTTAAATTCTTCAAACCTCATTTAGATGGCAAGCTTACAAATATATCCATAAGTAACATATCTATAATTTTCCCAAGATGACTTGCCTCGCAAACGACCTCCCACAATCTACAAACCGCCCAATGCTGAGATGATGGCCTACCTGGATTTCAGTGTCTCAACCACAGGCATGCTGACAGGAGTGAAGGTGAGAGATTTTTCACATGACCTCAATGGATGTGTTTCATAATTATCAGGCAGTTTTGGGGAACCTTTAACACCACGGTCACTGAATAACTGACCAATCAGAGATGATTACCTCGACTTTGTTACTGTAATACACAGTGGTGTGCAAAAATCTAAAACCACTAGTGAAAATGTTTCAGGTTTGCAATTTTCTCATTTAAAAATGCAAAACGTTTTAGTTTGAATTAGATTTCTTGATTTTCAATGTTATTTTATACATTTTGGACCCCATTGTTGCAAATATCTCCCTCTTAGTTGTACTGTACATTTGAGACTCCCCTCTCTGATCGGCTGTCTATCAGATCTCTCATGCGGCGGTGAGCGCTCTCTGTCGCTCTATAAAGCTGCAGTGTGAGCTGTACTCCTCTCGCCAGATTGCCATCTGCCTCGACCCCTACTGTGGACTTGGTTTTGTGCTCTGGTGCCTTGCGAGGTAACAGATGGATACACACAAACAGTACTAACATAAAAATGACTCACAGCTTTGTGTCATTTAATGCAATGGCTTGTTCTCTTTAGAATGGATGTGAATGTTTTGAAGGTATTATAAATCTGAAATGTTCCTGTGTTTTACAGTGTTTACTCAGGTCATCAGTCCATCTTGATCCCTCCTATGGAGCTGGAGAGCTCGCTGACCCTGTGGCTGGGCACGCTCAGTCAGTACCGCATCAGAGACACCTTCTGCTCCTATTCTGTCATGGAGCTCTGCACCAAGGGCCTAGGTGGACAGACAGACATGCTGAAGGTACACTCACACATGCATATTTACGCACCATTAAAGGCATAGTTCACCCAAAAATGACAATTCTGCAATCATTTGTCTTTCCAAACCTGTATGACTTTCTTTTTACTGCAAAAGAAGAATTGTTTTTGTCCATACAGCCTTTTTTCATCTTCACATGTTCTTCTAATGTTCTTCGTGTCCATCTGACTTCAGGCACGTGGTGTGAACCTGTCATGTGTGAGGAGCTGTGTGGTGATTGCTGAGGAGCGTCCACGCTTGGCTCTCACACACTCCTTCTCCAAACTGTTCAAAGACATTGGACTCTCCATGCGGGCTGTCAGCACCGCTTTTGGGTCGAGAGTTAACCTGGCCATCTGCCTACAGGTAAACTATCTGAAGTTCAAACTCTGCAAATTGATTTTCCTTTGCACCTGCTGTAGGCAACAATATAATATTCTTCTCACTGATCCATCATCTCTGTGTTACAAATAAATGCATTGGTGGGAGTTTGTGGATATGTGATTTTGATTATTTGATGTGCAGCTGATCTGTCTGTTGGTGGGTTTTCACAGGGTACCACTGGACCAGACCCCTCAACTGTGTACGTGGACATGAAGTCCCTCAGACATGACCGGTAAGATAAAGACAAGCATATAAACACACAAACAAAACAAACAGTGTTTAAATACTAAATGGTTAAAGGGATAGTTCACCCCAAAAATGAAAATTCAGTCATTAATTACTTACCCTCGTGTCGTTCGAAACCCGTAAGACCTTCGTTCATCTTCGGAACACAAATTAAGAACACAGGGTCAGAGAGCTCTCAGATTTCATCAAAAATATCTTAATTTGTGTTTGTTAATTTCTGTTCTATCCTGGGTTTTGTCAAATATGAAAAAAGCTCCAGAGCTGCTGGTTATGTGATTATGTAAAATTATGTAAAAACACCCATACTCCTTGTACAACACTGATTACGGTGTTTCTGTGTTGTAGGGTGAGGTTAGTAGAGCGAGGAGCGCCGCAGTCTCTTCCTCTCATGGAGTCTGGAACAGTAAGTACTTTTCCACTGTTGGATCACGTATAAATGAAATTGAAAATATTGTTAATGCTCTTTCTCCCTCTTTTAGATTCTTCCTGGTGTAAGGGTGATCATAGTCAATCCAGAAACTAGAGGACCACTAGGGGACTCTCATCTGGGAGAGGTATGTTCACATATGAGAATAATAACTGGGTGTTTTTTTTAGCTTTGTGCATATTTTAGAAAGTGAACTACCTTGAAACACTCTTTCAAACACTCTTAATTTATTTTATTTGTATACTAAAAATTGTAGGAGAGTCATTTTTTAAATACAGTGACTCCTTTGTCTCTCTAAGGCTAATTTTTAAAATAATAATAATTTGGCTAATAATTTGAGAAACCTACAGCTTTATTTGGAAATGAGACAAGATAAGTGATATTTATCTTGATTTTTTTCTTTGTTCATCAAAATAGATTAGATTTCTTATCCAGTAATACATTTCTTTCTTTTGCAGATTTGGGTAAACAGTCCCCACAGTGCAACAGGTTACTACACTATATACGGAGAGGAAAATCTGCAGGCTGACCACTTCAACACTAAGTTGAGTTTTGGAGACCCTCAAACGCTCTGGGCCAGAACTGGATACCTGGGCTTTGTCAAGAGAACTGAACTTACAGACTCCAGTGGAGGTGAGAGAAAGAAATAAAACAGGGTAAATTAATGGCAGACTGCTCATGATAGATTTATTGGGGTGATATAGTGTATGTGAGTTGCTTAAGTCTGAGACCATGCTGAACATATTTTTAATGTAAACCAAAAATTTTAGGATTTGGAAAATGTAAAAAAAGGATGTAAATTCTTAGATTCTACACTTTCTAGGTCACTTAGAAAGAAAACAAACATTTTTTTTTTTTATTAAATTTAAATATTGTAACTAGTAGTCTCAGACTTTTGGACCTGGCTGTAGAGACATGAATTAAGAGATAAAAACACATGCATTCTTGTAAAAATGTTCTCGTTTGTTAGATCGCCATGATGCCCTGTTTGTGGTGGGCTCTCTGGATGAGACTTTAGAATTGAGAGGTTTGCGATATCATCCAATTGACATCGAGACCAGCGTATCACGTGCCCATCGCAGCTTTGGTGAAAGGTAAAGTCGCAGCGTCACACTCTTTGCTTAATTTTCATTGCGCAATCATGCTATCCATTACCTCTTATTTGTTTTTTCCCTCTGCAGTGCCGTGTTCACCTGGACAAATCTGCTGGTGGTGGTGGCCGAACTCTGCGGATCAGAGCAGGATGCTTTAGACCTGGTTCCGCTGGTAACCAATGTTGTATTAGAGGAGCACCATCTGATTGTGGGTGTAGTGGTCATCGTTGACCCAGGGGTCATTCCCATAAACTCCAGAGGAGAAAAGCAGCGAATGCACTTGAGAGACTCCTTCCTGGCAGATCAGCTGGACCCCATATACGTAGCGTACAACATGTGAGCTGGGTTATGGGCGATACAAAGGCTTATCAGAAGGGTGCTATGGAGCCTGGCCTCACAAATGGAATTGGGTTTATATACAGACAGACTTGGCCCTGTTTTTTCAGGGATAAGGTGTTATTGAACAAAAAATACAAATGTGTGAGATGACTGTTTTGGAGAAGGGATACTATAATAGAATTTCCCTTTTTGCTCACTTCCTTCCCCCCCAGAACCCCCCTTTCTCAGCAAAATGCCACTTACTGTCTGTCCAGTTCTTGGTCATGATTTAAATTTACTTGAATTACATAGCTGTTTTTTTTTCTACTCAAATGCATTCCTATTCTAGCACTGTCTAGCTAGTACTTTTCTTTGAATTAAAATGAGCTTAAAGCCTCAGTTTGTAAGCTTTTGATTCCAGAATTGTTGATTCTGTTTCCAAGTTTTCGGAATCAATGGAATCGATCCCAGGAGTCAATTCTCAGAATAAGTATAAAAGGGAGACAAAGTGAATTCTTAAAAAGTGCAATATAAACTGTAATTTATACTATTATGATCAATAGAATGAATGAAAGGGTCTTGATGGATGGATGAACTTCAAAAGACACGAGTCGAGTAATTATGTAGGTTTAGCAATATAAATTCTGTATCTTAATTAGTGTTGTTACAACTCTTTTGGGATGTGTAGTAGTGTGCTGATCAAGTTAATGAACAAACTAAGATGACATGCCTCTGAATCCCAACAGCAAAGAATGGAAGATTTCTTTCTTTTAGGATCTAGCGTTAAATGATTCTGAATATATAAACAGAATTGATCTGCAGCCCATCTTATCAATGGTGCTGTGTGTTACAGGGCTTTAAAATGAAACATTTTTAGGACAGCATTGGGATAATTGGGGTATCGATACTCCTCTGGTCATTTGTCATTCATCAGATGCTTTTGTCCAAAGCAGCTTACAGTATACTTATGACACAGGGACAGTCCCTCCAGAGCAACCTGGGGTTAAGTGCCTTTCTCAAGGGCAGTATTGATTATGGGACATTTCTGTAATGCTCGGGTTCATAGAATGCTCTCACCCAGGTTAAAACCCGCAGTTTCATCCACAGTCGTTTTGGTTAACACACAAATGTGCTACAGAGACTGCAGCCGTCAGCTCATTTTGCTCAGTTTGCTGTCTGTTCTGGAAACATTTAGCATTTTGAATCTTACCACTGGGGCTTTAACAAAATTTATTTCAGATATGGAGCTATTCTGGTTACAAACTTACATATTTGAATTTATTTTAGTTCTATAGTGCACCATCTACAGCTGTACTAGAAAAAATGCAATGTAATACCCAAAAGTATGTAACTTTCTTTTTCTTAAACCTGTAAAATGGTCCACAACAATTATATTTCATTATGAATTGCTTAGTTTTGCAATTAGTGCAATATATATATTACACTGTTCAACTCCATTCCCTCAACCCCCACAAGTTCAGCATGAGGATAATCATCCCTATTGTTTTTTATTATCCTTTATGCACTTTATTAGATAAATGCAGATACATTCTGTAACATGGATTATTAATATCTGTCAATAAGGGCATATGTGTAGTATTATATAATTACTTGCATTACTGAGTAGCATATGACTTACACAAAGAAGTGCAGGCACATAAAAAAACACATTTTTGGGACTTAATGCCCAGTCTAACCTCAGTACCTACATTTACAAATCACACATTCCATGAGTTTACTTCACGACATACTTCATAACAGTAAGAAACACTCATATAGACAAGAACATTCACCAACTGCAAACCTCATCATCACACACCAAGCCCAAACCAAACACAAACTGAGGTACATATAGCTCTATTTTTGCTCTCATCTAAAGGTGCTTAAACACATCAGGACAAGCCATTTAAACCTCTGAATGGCAAAAAAAAAAAAAAAAGGAATTCAGGCATCTGTACAATAAAATGAAACAACTGTAAAATAACACGATTCTGTACAAGCAAGCCCCTCGTGAACACCTAACTGTACAAAGGCATAGCTTTTACATGTTTGGCAAAGGATCTTTAAAGGACAGTTGCTGTCTCCTGTACTATATATTTTTACTAGGAATGACTAACTTCTTGTAAACCATAAATAATTGTAAATTATTGCTTGTGTACAGATGAGAAATTCTACTGTACTGTAAGTCAGTTGCTGTATTCTGTCAAATTTTTGGATTAATATTAACTACTGTCATTGACATCCCTTCGTAGCTGAGCGGGGGTCTGAAGTTGAAGACTTCTTGTAAATAGCTTGCTCTGTTTCTGTTTGTTCTTTTCTGGTTGATCAGAAATGTGCTGGGTTGAAGTCTGTGTTCAGATCTGTCTGTCATGCATTTCTACTTAGAATTCCGATTCAGAAATCTTACGGTATGTACAAGTCTTTAAGATGTAAGCATGATAAAGTCAAGCACTGTGGGGGCTTGAAAGACTATTATCAGAGTCCTTACACAACTGATCACAACAGTGTGTTAGCCTGACCTCATTCTGGGGTTGTGTATGTATGCGTATGTATGGTCACTGCGTTGAAAGGTCATTTGTTTGCTGATGAGTTCCACTATACCTTTTCCCAAATCAGAGACACTGTCATGAAATGTATTCTCTCATTCTCACTGTCGTTAATGGCATCAGAGCTGAGTTTATGTGATGAAAGCACAAGCGAGTGAATGAGCTTTTTACATGGGACATTCAGGGAAATAGTGCTTTCCGGGACGGAGAGGATATTCATTTATAAATATTCATTTTCATGTTTTGCAATGATTTTGTTCTTTAAATAAAAATAATTTATTTGTCATTTACATAAGTGTTAACCAAGTTTTAATATGGACAAAAAACCAAAACAAAGCAGAAAATTAGAACTTAAAAACTTGATAATCTGTCGTGCCAGCTAAGTACTGGAGCCAAATGAAATGTTTCACACACTATGCAACCAGCTGCAGTTACATTTCAAAGTACACATTCGGCAACGCACGTACACACTTAACCACTATACAAGAAATAAAATACAGATTATTTTCTTGCTATGGAATAAAATGGGAACATGCAACAGTAACGTGACTTTTTTTTGTTGTTGTTTAGACAGTGAATATTACTCTTCTGTGTTGATTAAAATGTTCTGTTCAATTCTCATAGCATTTTTAATTACAAAGATTAAAATATCACATTCTAATTAGAAGAATGTGATATTTACCATTTCTTTTAGTCATTCATGGATATAAATGAAAGTCATGATTATGCAAGCAAGCATTTCCCTGTTGGTTCACATCTTTCTTATTTGTACATTGGTTACTGTAACTGTTTTATACTCCAATGAAAAACACGAAAAAATAATAAAAGGCTTTTATTTTGCATCTCTGAAGTTTGTTTTTATAACTGCATCTATCTATCTATCTATCTATCTATCTATCTATCTATCTATCTATCTATCTATCACCTGGCCTTTTGGTGAAAGTATGCTTTAATATCCCAGCTTTTTGGAGAAAAAAAGTTTACATTTCTCAGTAAAATATGTGTCAAGGAAAATTATTTAATTTTATAGATAACTGCACTGTGTTTTATTTTTATTAAGGAATCAGATGAAAGTTTCAAACAGATTGAAACATGTACAGGTTCCTTCCAAAATACAATATTAACATTAACTGAAATATAAGAAAGAAAAATGTTTATTTGTTCCCAAAAACAAATTCAAGATAAAAGTTGGGGTTGTATAAGAGGAAAATTATATTGTTAAGAATTTCTCCATGAAATTTAATAGGGTTTCTTTTTTTGTTCATAATAATCATTAAGAATTCTTGCAGCGATTCCACTTCTAGTAAAAAAATAATGTACATTTTGAAATACAGTTTAGGAATTTTATTTGTGAATATAGCGTTTGCCAAGCAGAATACATAAATTCAAAAAATTGCATTGGTTTCATTCATGTCCCCGGACCCCTTTTACGTTTCAGTGATATTGACCAATCACAAAGCGTAATACAGATTTACGTAACACGTCCTGCTAGGGGGCGGCGCTTGTTGCGGCCTTTAGAAAAAAAACCCTCAAGCCATCTAGATTTTTTCAATGGAAACCGCCCAGGTTTATTCTATGTATTATTAAATAATTTACTTTACAAATTCTATCTCGAATCCTGGCATCTATATAGACGGCGTTACTGTTTCCAGGAGCGGTTCAAAAGGATTAAAGGTAAAGCGTTGCTTTTGTTTTGTACTCTTCCTCTTCTGCCGACCTGTCGCTGCAGTCATGGCGCCCGTCCGCTCGGTTGTAGCACTCGTCTTACGGGAAGGTGTTTTAATGGCTCCCCGTATCGCTGACGTCTGTTGACGCGGGCACTTGCGTGCCAGTGACTCGCTTGGAACTTTCTGCAGAGCGTGGCATAAAGTCGCCCACAGGCTTCATAACACATCGCAGCGGTTTGCTTTATTTAGAGATGCGCTTTTGATCAGGATCTCATGAGGGAATAAGATTTTAAGACTCTTACACTCGTTAGATATTTGCAACATCGCGAAAATAACTAGCTGTTTCCAGTGATGGAGCTTATGTGTAGTAGAAACAAGCCCGCTTATAAATACCGGCATAATCTTATGTATTTTGACAGATAAGTCCTGAAATGAAATCATAGACCGTTGTCTATTTTTATTTAGCCTGTTAGCTGCTGTAGCCTTATATTGTTTGTTTTAAACTCGGACTTTTAACAGACCATATTATCGAAAATGTTGAATCAACAGGTCAGTATAGCTCGCAATGTTATTATGGCTTTATTAAAATAGAAATTAGCCCGATATTGCTTGTTTTTTGGAGGACTGTGAGTATTTGATGGGCGTTATTTAGCATCCGGTTCTGCATTAAGTGCTGTTAATAACAACACAAAGCAGCTCCAACTGATTTACTACTACAGGAGGAGTTGTGTCTTCCAAGTTAAGTAGTCTTTATTTATTTATTTTTTTCTTTTCCATTTATTGTACTTGTATTATTTTACTGGAATCAAATCATAAATGAGGACAACTGCAGAAAGGTTGCAGCAATCACGTGTAGAAAGCAACCCACAAGGACAGTGTAAGTGTGTGTGGTGGAGTTGAAGGTACTGACTCAGGGTTGGGGTGAAATGGAAACGGTGGCTAAATCAAGTTCTGGGTTGACCACAGAACACACACACACCGACCATCCTGTAAGCACATATAAAAACAGCCTGTGTTCTTCAGCATTCTCATGTTTGCTGTCAATCTGCAAAATTGTACATACATAGTTTTTCTGCCGTAGTTCAAATTTGTTTGCCCTGAAAAAAATAAAAAATAAAAAATGTACTGGTCCCCATCTCTATAAATTATTTTTTTGTAAATGTAATTTTCAAAAGTAATTTTAAATGTATATATTTTTTAAACATATAATATCAAATGTGCATTTTATTTTTTATTAGAAATTCAAATTTTAAATTTATTTTATATGAAATATTAACAAGTTACAAAAAATATTATTTATTACCAAATATTTTTTACAGTTAATTGCAAGGCATAATAATGTATGTACGTGATCAAATATGTAAGATATTTCAGAAATGTGAGGAGATTGTGATTGAAATAACCTGGAAATTAAGTATAAAAATATACTTTTTTTTATTGATTTTTTTTTTTTTATTATTATGATCAGCTCTAAAATATAAGTGGTTATAAATTGCTTGTTTTTCTCTGTAAACAGTACATTCTAGTAGTTATCACAGAACTAGGAAATTCAAAAATTGTGGAAGCTCTATATATAGGCACTGGTCATAGAAAGCATCACATTTACATTAAGTATTGACCAAATCTCTCCCATTGTTGATTTGCAGTGGCAATGGAGGAGGTCCAGCAGAATAACAGTAATGGCTCTGAGTCCCAAACTGTTGCCATCCCCACAACTATAACTGCCTCTCACATATCACAGATAGCACAGGTGCTGTTAATTTATGCACTTATTTACACACATTTTCATGATGTGTATATACGTATAGATGTTGTGTGACTGAGCATTTGTTAAAAAAAACTAGCAATAAATGTTTCATGTTATGATCATTTTGTGCAAAGATGTCTTTGGGTGGGAATCCAGTGGCTGTAGTTCAGCTGCCCAGCGGTCAGTTCCAGGTTCAAGGTGTGATTCAGTCAGCGCAGTCATCGGTTATCCAGTCTCCACCAGCACAAGCACAGGTAATGTGCAGACACTCACACAGTGATCTTAAACGTCCTGATCTTTAAAACTTCTGAACATTTTTACTTTAGGTTGAAATCAGTGACATGTTTTCCCTCCACTTAAACAATGTTTGCTATTAGGGCCAGGGATCTGACAGTGATGATTCTCAGGAATCAAGCGACAGTGGAGCATCTAACCAGAAGTCAAGAGAGATCTTGGCTCGGCGCCCATCCTACAGGTAAAAAGCCCTGGGGCAAATAATTTATGACTCTGCTGTGCCTGATGAGTGGCACCTCAAAATTACACAGATTCTTTAATTATATTTAAAACTGGCATCCTACTAGCCCTTATTTGCATAGTTGTTGGAGAATCAGAGGAATTGTTCTTGCAGACCCTCTGACCACATCTAGCAAGTTTGAATTTATCAGAGCCAGTCTGAGAGGTGGACTCTCATGGCCTTGGCAGTGACCAGCAAACAGCTTCTCACACTGGAGAACTGGATCTGCTCCAAAATATTCCCTCAGTAAACGCACAGCTCACAAAACTCATTATTATTATTCATGGTGATTGTGTAACCAAGCAGTTTCTCCCAAGCATGGTTCTCCTGCACTTAATGCCTAATAAAGTGAGAAAGCAAAGACAGAAGACATTTTAGTTAAAGTCGCCATGTAAAATCTTTTCTTCTATTGTGATGTATATCTGAGTGAATTGGCTTCTCGAATTAGAAAAAAATGTAGTATGCAATTTGATTTTGTTCTTCTGGAATTGATTGAGATTGCAACATTTGCAAACAACGATACATGTAAGTGACAGGCTGCTGATGATTATTGCCCAGCCTTTGTTATGAGGGGGGAAGTTTTTAATGGTTTTGATTCAAGTTTATGTGGTGCGCATGATTAAAAAAAACTATGTTCGCAGATAAATCATTAATAATAATAATAATAATAAAACACTGCAGTATTCCATAAAAGAATTGTTTGGTTTTCATAGTGACTTTAATGTAAAAGTTTTTTTTCATTGATATAGTGCTATCTCTGGCATTGGATTTTTGTTCTTGTTTTGGAAATCTTTGATAAAATCACAAAGAAATGTCATTTATCACCCCTTTTGCATTCATCATTTACAGTTTTGTAATGCAGCATACATTTATTCATTTTTTTTTTTACATTTAACCACATCCTTGAAAGTTGATTTTTGACTCTCGTGTAGAAAACAAGTTGAGCACTGAGCGACATTGTGCCTTCATTTACACCATCCAAGAAGCTGCCTCTGATACTATGCAATGAGGCGGGCCAGAACCAGCATATTTCACTCATTGTTTAAAAAAAAAAAAAAATTATACAAAAATCTTTGTGTAGATTTTAGGTTTTTCTTCTGGGTCTTTTTGCGCTCTATTTCATATGTGTCCTTAATTATACACAAACACAATGTTAATGAGAGGAGAGTGAAAAGCAAAATTTACCAAGCTCCAAACTCCAGGCACATCTCTGGACCAAAACCAAAAGTTTAGGTGCTACATAAAAATTTTCTGTTCTTTTTTGTGTTTCAGGAAGATTCTAAATGATCTATCAGCTGAGGAAGTGGCAACTCAGAACGAGGGAGAAGAGGAAAGCTCCACCTCCTCTGCTATAACAAGCGTCTCACTCCCTACCCCGATCTACCAGACAAGCACTGGCCAATATAGTAAGCCAAACCAGCATATTATTTGAATACAATGGGTTTTGTGAGGTACTGAATGCATCATGTGGTAACTTCCTATGTATTTTGCAACAGAAATGAAGCAAATGGTTGCATAAGCCATGCAGTGTGTTATGCAAACTTGATTTTCTTCTTATTTTACAGCATGAACTAGAGCACAGTTGTAATAAACAATTGCATAAAATGCTAAATATTATACCATAAACCATTCATCACAGTTTTGTTTGCTCCTTTGCAGTTGCGATTTCATCCAATGGCTCTCTGCAGCTGGCCAGTGCTGGTTCAGAGGGTGTGCAAGGCCTGCAGACTCTCACCATGACCAACTCGAACCCAAGCCAGCCAACTATACTTGCACACGCCAGACCGCCGTATCTTGACAACAGATCTTACGTTTGGGGCAACCGCGTCCTTCGTCAAGTAGGTAAAATATCTTTCTATTTGGTGGTCACGATATTGTTGCTTTAGTACACGTGGGACACAATTTCGGCTGTGATACCAGGTGTTATAGGTAGGGGAGCAAATGCGTTTATCAGATCCGCTTTCTTCCTTCCGCGCGCTCTCAGACCGCCGCCATGACATCACCCGTTATCGGCTCAGAAAGGAGTGTATCCAGAATTAAATTTTGAGAGATACGCCCGGCAAAGAACAGGTGGTGCATTTGTCGTTATTAACCGTTTGTTTGACAGATAGTTCTGTTAGTGGTTTTATAATATCTCATGCCGCCTTCCGCAGAGGTCGGCGCTATTGCACCGTAAGCTCAACTGCATTTTTGTGTAATTCTGAATTCCCGCGCAGGAGGCAGCCAGAGAGTGCCGCAGAAAGAAAAAGGAGTACGTGAAGTGTTTGAGAACCGTGGTTGTCTTGGAGAATCAGAACAAGACTTATCGAGTTTGAAGATATTGAATGATTCAGTTTGTGTTAATCACAGTGGAAGCGATTCATCTGACCGCAAGTGATGACTTTGCTGGTGACTTGTCTGCCTACGTGCTTATACAAACACAGATGACAGGACTTTGTAGGGATGCATTTAATCCTCATGTCAAATGCTTGTTTTTATACAACTCATTTTTAACTAATAGCAATTGATGATTGACCAGAAACAACAGCAACAGTTAAGCTTTTCAGGATAGATGGAAAGAGGGATATGCTTTTCCATTAACATATTTTTATTTGCAGTCAACAGATGTTTATATTTGTGTATGTATCTTGTGCAAGCGTTGGCACGTCTACACTGGGAGATCTCGCTTTATTCTTGACCCATTTGGTTTCCAGGGAATATTGAATGTTAGTTTTCTTGAAGCGCTAGCTGAATTTTGCTTCATCCAGATAGAAGACTGGTATTTTTACACCTTATCTCAGATGCGCTTATATGTATGAAAATTGTGACGCGATTGTGTTTTTCATGAAGTCATGCAGCTGTGTTCTTTGCATTTTTGCTATTTTCCCCTTCTTAGGAAGCTCTGGTATTCTTATCCCCATTCCGTATTTTACTTTACTGAGTTTTAGTGAGATGTTTTCTAAAGAGACTGAGCAGAAGTTAAGGTGAGGACTTTCAGCTTTATTATTATGGGTAACATGAAACAGTGGTAAGCTCATTTAAGCCTTATTCTAGATTGATAGACTAATAATGTAGAATTTAAACCCGTGTCCATTCTAGTCCAGGCCTTTGCAATATGTCTGATTGGTCTTTAAGCCATATACACACTTGGGTTGGAACTGTTGTTGGTTTTAGCGGATTAATAGGCCTGAGGCTTACCACTGTTTATAAGCCAAGCTGTTACAAGACAATCGAATCAGGGAGTATACGATGAAAAAAAACGATGTCACTTGTTTTTGCTAAAGTGAATCTAAATAAATATTTTTCCAGCCTTTGTTTTTCTCCCTTTCAGTTTCAGTGTTGTTTCGCTTGCCTGATTTGTGGCTCAGTTTCAAAGAGGCTCTTGGAAAAACTCCACTCACTTCGATAGGAGATGCAAGGTTAGCTTATGAAATTATGTTGATCAATATATTTGATAAAACATAATATAAAAATTATAGCTCTTTTTTTTTTTTAATTCCATAATTTAAAAATTAATTTTCAAGGTTAGGAAAAGTAAAAAAAATAAAATAAAGTCAAAGCAATTTCTGTAGTGAAAAAGATTATTCAGCTATACATATGTTGGAAATTAAGCATCTCAAAATTTAAAGTATTTAGCTAATGCCTTAGTATTACAACAAGAATGGAAGTAGGAAAGAAAAAATATGCTTCATTTCTTTTAAAAGTGCTACTTTGTATGACATGCATTCCTCCTAACCACTAGATGGCAGTATGGCTGGCGTATGCATTAACTGTAAACTCACAAATGCTGACCTGCATTAATTTCCAAAAGCCTGTTTTATATAGATGAATGTATTCTGTTGTTTTACCTGCTGGTATTTTTGTACTTAATAGTGCTGTTTTACAGACAGGATACACATGCAACAAGATACAGTCATATAAAATACACAATGCAGTCTTGAGATTGTCTTGGAAAAAAAAACTTGGTATTTTATGGTTTAATGCAAACTGTTCTTTCATACAAACATTTAGTCCATAGTGAAATGTATAAGGCTTACTGAAAGAAAACATGCTTGATAAAACCTTTAGAAGTTCTTTTTTTCTTTTTGCAAAATTCAGATTCATTATTTGACTGCATAACCAACAATGTGTGGTTTGATCATAAAAAACATAGGAGCTTGGATGTGACAAAGCTGAAGGTCAGAGAAGCCAGCTGCCTCGAGGTCCTCCCAAGTAGTACGAGAGCCATCGTTGATATAATACTGACCTGACAAACATACAATTATATGACGGCTATAAACTTTCTTATTCTATAATGATGATATGCTTGTTATCAGTATTCCATTATTGTTGTGGTAAATGGATACATTCTAGGTTTAGAGCAAGAAGCTGGAGATAACTAACCTTACAAAAGTTATTTTAAAAATTCCATGGAGGCCATAGGTAAATAAAATGATAAATATAATAGTTTCAATAATTTTATAAATATAGATTTTTTTATTATTATTACCAGAAAGGCTGAATATCATGTTGGAAAAAGTAACTCCAGGTTGAGGGGTCAGACACCACATGCTCAATGATGAATAATGCTCCTCCCTAAAGAAAAAAGTACAAATGTATTTCTCAACACAAAATTGTGTATTTGAATACGGTTGTTTAGTTTAATCTGTTTAGTCTGTATTATAAATGTGATAATAATACCAAATGAGTTATCTTACCGCCTGAGTGGCAAGATACTGACTGTCCTAAACTTACAGGCCTCAGAACTCTCTTTGCTTCTAGCAGAACCTTGGGCATATCCTGGACTGAGCACAGAACCAGTGTGCACACCACAACATCCATTGAGTTGTCCTCCACCGCTTTTAGATTCTCCCCCGAAGCCACTAAGAAGCTGTCATATTCGAGGTAGTTGTTCTTCGCCATAGTTTTCTCCAGGTACTTTTGGAAATGCAGGTTGGGGTCGATGCATGTGATCCTGCAGCCCATAGGGTAGTGCTCAAAGTTTGCCCCAGTTCCGCAGCCCAGCTCCAAGATGCGCAGAGAGCCTTTCAGGGGGTAGAATTTCTCCAGGTTTCGAAATAGTTCCTTCTTCCTTGTCCTTCATCGTTTCATTGTACACTAACGCTAGTTACATATGTAACTGTGGTTCTGTGAATTCCGGATGACCGCCAGAGGCGGTGCTTAAGCACTAGTGGATTATCGCTCCGCCAGCTAGACGGGTCGAGATAATATACCAAAATGGTCACATGGTGACATAGGTGGAGCCTCGAAGACATGAGCCCTTGCGGCTCAGTATTCGGCCTCAACACTCCTTTCTCGCGTATTTCTCACGCATTCCAAATGACATATAACTCTGGCGGTCATCCAGAATTCATTCCTCCTGACCGCCAGAGGCGGTGCTTAAGCACTAGTGGATGACTCGTACCAACACAGTCATGAGGAATGGCACTCACCTGAATAAATTCAAGACTGCTCCCGAAGAACCGCTGAACTGACAGTATGCAGGGTAGCAATGTTGAGCTTGTAAAACCGGGCAAAGGTACAGGGAGAAGCCCAGGTAGCAGCCACACAGATATCTGCCATACAGACCCCTCTAAAAGCAGCCCAAGATGTCAACACAGACCTAGTGGAATGACAAGAAACACTCCCCGGTAGAGGCTTTTGAGCTTTCTTATAAGCCATAGTGATTACTTCCACCACCCAATTTGACAATCTCTGCTTTGATACAGCAGTGCCCCTCCGAGCAGCGCCATAACACACAAAAAGCTGATCTGTTTTTCTAAGATGAGTGGTAGCAGCCACATAACACCTCAAGGCTCGCACAGGACACAAAAGGTGATCCCTTAACTGGTCAGATTGAGATCCAGACTGGAAAGCAGCCAAATCGATTGACTGATTTATAAACTGAGGAAGCAGAACTTTGGGGAGAAAAGATGGGTTTGGTCGAAGCACAACCCCAGAATCATCCAGCAGCCAACGCATGCATAACTCACTAACAGACAAGGCATGCAGCTCACTAACACGCTTTGCCGAAGCGAGGGCCAACAAAAAGACGGCCTTCAAAGACGTCCATTTAAGGTCAGCTGCCTGTAAAGGCTCAAAAGGTGGCAAACAAAGAAAATCAAGCACAAGCGGTAAATCCCACCCCGGAAAATGAGGTTTGCGAGCTGGTCTCAATCGTCTCGCACCCTTTAGAAAACTACAAATAAGAGCATGGGAACCAAGAGATGACCCATTAACTGTTACGTGATATGCAGAAATTGCCGCAACATATACCTTCAATGTGGAGGCTGCTTTACCAGACTCCAAAATCTGTTGTAAAAAGCTTAACACTTTCGGAATGTCACAGCACACGGGGTCCAATCCCCGACTCTTACACCAAGAAGAGAAAAGACTCCAACGTGCTGCATAGAGCTGACGTGTGGACACTGCTCTAGCACTAGCTATGATATAAACAACTGCAGGCTCACAATCAATCAAAAGAGGGTTGGGCCCAGCGGCCAAACCCAAAGTTGCAGATGAGCTGGATCCGGGTGCCAGACAGCACCGTCCATCTGTGACAACAGATCCTTCCGAGGTGGAAGTTTCCACAGCCTGTCCGCCAAAAGTCTCTGAAGCATGGGAAACCAAGGCCTGGCTGGCCATCGAGGTGCAACAAGTAAGACTCTGTGATTGCACTGTGTTATCCTGTGCAATGTTTCCCACAACAGCGGAAGAGGAGGGAATGCATAAAGAAGGCAGTCTGGCCATTCGTGCGACAGCATCCTGCCACAACGGACTGTATGTCTCAGTTCTCGCAAACCACAAGCGACAGTGAGTGGTTGCCTCTGTCGCAAAGAGGTCTATTTCTGCTCTCCCGAACTGTTGCCATATTCTCTGCACCACATCTGGGTGAAGCCTCCATTCTCCCGGGTGCAGAAGATTCCTGGACAGAGTGTCTGCTACTTGGTTGCTTGACCCCAAGAGGTGAACTGCCCTTTGCGATGCTAGATGAGGAAGAGACCATGTGAGGATCTTGCGAGTGAGATGCAGAGACCGGAGTGATCTTGTGCCACCTTGATGATTCAGATGAAACACTGTCGAGGTGTTGTCTGATCAAATGAGCACATGGCGGCCTGCCAGAACCGGTAGAAAACACAGTAGGGCAAGGAAGACCGCACGTAACTCCAGGAGATTGATGTGATCCCTGGATCGAACTGTAGACCATTGGCCACAGACACCCCTGTGATTCCACGTTGCTCCCCAGCCGAGGAGAGAAGCATCAGTCGTGATCACTTCTCGGCAAAAGGCAATGACCCCTAGCAGTACTCCTGATATCAAAAACTCCCAGTGATTGCAACCGTCTCAACGGCTGAATACCGTGATGTGAGACAACCATCAAGCGATGATGATGTCTGGCGAGGTTCAACCGCAAACTTGTTCCACCACTGAAGCGGCCTGAGGTGGAGGAAGCCCAGTGGTATCACAGAAGTGGCCGCCGTCAACATCCCCAGAAACTGTAGCAACACTCCGTATCGCAAACTCACTCCCGCCGGAAATGAGCAATGAGCTGAAGAATGTTGTCCGCTCAGGCTTGTGATTGGGTGGCAGACATTGCACGAGAGTCCAGAAGCATTCCAATGTAAGTGATTGTTTGCATTGGAACCAGGCAACTCTTTGCCTTGTTTACAGAAAGACCCAGCTTCTGCACATGCTCTAAGAGCAGACTGGTGTCATGGACAGCTTGCTGTCTTGAGGGGGCACACAGCATCCAGTCATCCAAGTAGGGCAGGA
Source organism: Tor tambroides (assembly GCA_021397915.2). Lineage (NCBI taxonomy): Eukaryota > Metazoa > Chordata > Actinopteri > Cypriniformes > Cyprinidae > Tor > Tor tambroides. The sequence goes on from JAFVLL020010324.1 coordinate 51,571, forward strand.
TTTGTATCCCTCTGGACCATAGAGGATACAGAGCTGCAGTCATGCACCTTGTGAACACACGAGGGGCCAGAGACAAACCGAAAGGAAGGACTTTGAATCGGTAAGCTAGGTTCTTGAAACTGAAACGAAGAAACTTTCGGTGATGGGGAACAATCGAAATGTGAAAATAAGCATCTTTCAAATCGATGCTCGTAAACCAGTCTCCCTTCATGACAGCACGAAGAACGTCGGCTGCACGTAGCATCCGAAAAGGGAGAGTTTTCAGAAAAATGTTCAAATGCCTCAAGTCTAGAATTGGACGAAAACCGCCATCCTTTTTGGGAACCAGGAAGTAAGTTGAATAAAACCCGTCCCTTTGAACAAGGGGGTGAACTCTTTTTATCGCTCCCTTCTCCAACAGAGAACAAATTTCCTGAGAGAGAGCCATTGAACGAACTGCATCCCTTATTACTGTGGGAATAATCCTTGAGAACTTTGGTGGCCGGCATTGAAACTGCAGAGTATAACCTTTGCTCAAAGTAGTCTAAACCCAAGGATCTACTGTTGTCTGCCTCCAGTACTGCAGGTGTACACTGGAAAAACGATCGACTATCGGCCCAACCAAATCATGCCTTGTGTGTGCGGCCTTTAGCGGCAATGGGGGGATGCTGACGTGGGCCCCCCGGCACTTGCCGCTGATGTGGTCGAAAACCTTGTGTGTCCTCAGCAACACAAGGTCTCTGTGGACCCGGAGACTGTGGGGTAGAGTGCTGACGAAATCATTGCTCTGGCATTGCCAAGCGATGACAAACCTGAGTGGGCGGCACCTTGAAAACAGGACCCCGGTGAGTCTGGGTCAACTGATGAGTTGTCTCTGACAACTTAACTCTTTTGTCCAAAAGTTCAGAGACATTAGGTCCAAAGAGGTGACCAG
>JAFVLL020010325.1:0-29698 GCA_021397915.2 Tor tambroides
CTTTTAGAGAGGCTTTGTCGTGCCTGCTCCCAGCAGGAGGCTGCAGCCCCAACATGTTATGTATGCATATGTTTAACTGCCGTGTTCCACACTGAAGACATTTTAATTTTCTGCAGTTGATGTGTTCGGATTGGACTCGAGTTCTCGATTGCCAGTCTAAATAAGCCATGTAATATTAAGTGTCTGTTATTTTAACCTTTAAACTGCGGGGGTTGAGAACGTGAAGATTTATCCATTCGTGGCTATGTCATAAATTTGTGAAAGAGTACCATTTATGAAGGTCTGATGAAGCTCAGAGCTTCAGTAATATGCAGGGGAGAACTTAATATATCAGACAGAAGATGATTTACTAGACTAAACTGCTTTTTGTTGTCATATCAAGGCCTAAACCATGAGAGTGTTTTGCTCTGAGGTTGTGTTTTCAGAGTTTGCTGAGTTGTGGCATCATTACCCGTCAAAAGTTCAATTTAAACTTGAAAGAGGCTGCCAGAGACTCCAATCTCGCTGAAACTTGAAATGTGAAGTAGTTCAAAATAGTTTTGACAGTTTTTGGAGCTTCTCTCTTTATGAATTCTGGTGGAGAACTCTGTCTATGAAGATAGGCAGTTGGGTCTTATTATTTCCAATATGTTTCTATTATTTATAGTATCGCATAAGCAGGCTGTCTGTTAGGGAAAAAGACCTGACCTTCCAGGGTAACTTGGCTTTAACCATCTTTCTTATCCTAGAACAGACAGGTCACTCATGCCCCATAATGCTTGGTGTAGTTTTCTGAGCACTCTGTAGGAATCAGTGTTGTGCAATATTCAATACTGAATTGAGAATGCCTTTTAAATTCCAATTGAATTCCTGAATTTGAATTAAGTAGCTGATCATTGATACAGATTTGCAATTCAAATTTTAATGTGTGAACTTGAATTTTTAACTAGAAAAGTTTTTAAGACAAACTGAATGTTGACTTCACAAATAAGTTTAAAGATAGATAGACATGCATTATGTGAAATTTCTTTTGCAGTCCAGTCAATTCTTCCTCTAATTCAGCTTCCAATTCCAACTTATTAACTGAAAGGGAGCCAATTCTTCAATTTTGCACAACCCTAATAGGCATGAACTTCTTTCAGAGCTCACTTTCTGAATGATTTCTCTGGATAAAATGCCCTTCGAAACATTCTGGTCATCAGACCTTTCTGTCTTTCCCCAAAAGAGGAAAATGCATTTTCAATATGCTCACTCTGCAAAACCAGTTGAGGTGCTCATCAATAAATTCATTTTTAGCTTTGTAAGCAATCCCCCCACTGATTATGGCACACTATGTCCAGCTGTTACTGGCAGCAGAAGAATGCTAACAAAACAATTAATCAGTCACGTATGCTTTGTCTACTCTACACTTTTTGTTGAACGCATTGTTCATTGATTTTGTTATAACTCCAAAAGTTGGTTTCATCCCCTTCGTACAGTGTTGCCTTTTGGTGTGTCTGCCATTTTGTGAGCGTAGACTCGAGATGCAGCGGTACACTTATTGTGCTCTCGCTCTATTACATATGTGCTGCCATAGAGGAGAATGAATTATTCTCTTTCATAGCAGCCTCATCATTAATATGCAAAGGAGAGCTAGGCCTTCCCCACTCTGCCAGGTGCCATTTAACATCGCTTGGATGTACAAGGACTTCTTCATATCCGCTTAAATCAGGGGAAGATTTCACTCCAGTACAGACAAAAAGTAATTAAGCTACTCACCTGCAACACGTTTAGGGCATGTTTCGCCAAACAGCTTCAGTGATTGCATTGTACATTAACAAATCTAATGAACCACTTTTAAACACAAGAAGAATTACTCTATTTATTAGCGATACGCAGACTGGTTGACATCCCAAAGAACCGCTAATATGATGCATAATGCGTTCTCAACGTAAAATGGGATTTGATTATTCGATTCCCAATTCAAAGTGGCCCACTCGGCGAAAAGTCAAAAAGTCAGCACTTCAAAAGTTCTTCATTTTACCTTTCTTCACTTCTCATTCATATCTATTCTTTTGGCATAATGGAGCCACAGCACACCTGGTGCCAACAACCTGACATGCCCTAAGTGTCTGTGAGCCCCCCTATGGCGAGCCGGATGGAGGCATTCAGAGAAATCACCATATTCTAGGACCTGGAAGCTCTGCCGCCACTAGCACAGGAACACCTCGTTCCCTGGAGAGCTTCATCTGGAAGCTTTCAGACCCTCCCCGTCTCCTCAGCCAATCATTAGGTCATCTCCAATTACGCGGCATTCAGGCGCAACAAGGTGCAGCGCCTCCAAGTTACCTGCCCCCTCTTGGTTGTTTGTGCCCAGAAACATATTTAGACATGCACGCTACATGCGCTTACGTCTCAGCGGGAGGCCACCGTGAGACACATCAAGACGAGTAAGGCTTATCTCGAACAGTGGAGCCTACATGTCCCCGCACGACACACACAGTCAGCGAGCAAAGAGCCTGCTTATCAACGATGAATCAACATCATTGCCTGTCAAAAGTTCAATTTAAACTTGAAAGAGGCTGCCAGAGACTCCGATCCTGCTGATACTAGAAACCTGTGAAGCAGTTATGAAATAGTTTGACACTTTGCGGAGCTTCACCCCTTTATGAATTCCGGCGGAGGCCTCCATTCACTCGGCGTCTATCAAGCTCGATGCGTGAAATCACCTTTTGGAGTCAGCAAGTGGGGAAATTTGTAACGGAGCCCCAGAGGATAGCTTATTTACTCAGTTGTTTATGGTTAATCAAAGTGCAGCAAACTTTCACTCTCTCCGGAATCGCCGCCTTTTAGCAGCGGCTCTTTCAAGATATTGTGGGGTGGGGCACGGCGTTGGGTGTGATTCTTTATCTTCGGGAACCCCGCAATTACATCTGGCACAACTCTGCATGAAGTAACGCTTCATAAGCCTTTGTGCGACCATGCTTTGAAGCGCCTGGGCCCTCTGTAAGTTGGCTTTTTGTCTCCCTCGTATCCCCCTTTCAACCTCCCCCCTTCCCACCCATTGGAGACAGAAGACAGAATGCGATGTGTCGTCTTTGCCTGCCGCACAAAAGCTCAGTGCATTTGACACACCTTGGCCGGCACAAAGGATAAAAAGCGAGGCAAGGCTTGGACACGCAGGACGCCGCTGCTAGGCCCAATAAAGACGCTTCAAAAAGTCGAGCCGTGAGGAGCCACGACCCTCTTCTTCTCCCTCTCTTTCTTTCTTCCCAAGACCCTGCAGTTCCAGAGAGAAAAGAAAGAAAGTAAGAAAGAAAGAAAGAAAGAAAGAAAGATGGATTAAAATTTTGGCCTTCATTTATTTGACACGTATCTGAATTTAAATGGAGCTGAATTGTAGTAAAATGGGATAGCATGGGAATTCTGATGCACATGTGTGTATTCATGAGTATTCATGTGTGTGTTTACAGCAGGGGTGCCCAACCCTGTTCCTGGCGATCGACTGTCCTGCAAAGTTTAGCTCCAACTCTAATCAAACACACCTGAAGCAACCAATTAAGGTCTTCAGGATCGTGTGAAAATTAAAGTCAGGTGTGTTTGATTAGAGTTGGAGCTAAACTTTTCAGGACAGTCGACTGCCAGAGGAACAAGGTCATTTCAATTTAGGATGAGGGAATTTCCCTACTAAGGACAGTAAACCTACTAGTCACTATATTGGCCAGTCAATGCTCCTTACGATGAAAACCAGGAATATTTTGGCTTCAGTAAGACTTAAGATCAACTGACAACATTCGTGGCACTTGTTGTTCAGAATAAAATTAATTTAATACTTCCTTTCCTTTAAAAAAAAAAAAAAAAGCAGTGAGGAACTTACAGTGGAAGTAAACGTGAAATACTCGCTGTTTTAAAAATATAGCCATAAGATGTAAACCATATGTGTTAACATGATTTTCATCTATTTTCTAAATGCATCTTATTGATCTTAATGTGAACAATTCATCTTTGCATGTTTAATTTCGTAACTCATTTTTACTCGATCTTCCGGTGAAATGACACACTTCTCTCTCAGTGACCTACATTGGGCTTCTCTAATCATTTAGTCTGCTTAAACCCCACCTCCAATCAACTGCAAGCAACACCCACATCTAAAAATCTAATCAGTTACTGATGGATAGAACCAAATGCCTGCTTTTTTTTTCTTTTTATGATAATCCGCTAAACTTTGATGTATATCACAAAATGGAAGAAAAGATCTGTTACATCGCAACATTAACGTACTGCAATAAAATGGCCATAAACCCTAAAACAACTGTAAAAATGAAGTAAACAGCTGTACAGCTCAAATTATACACAGGTTTTAAATAAGGAATTAATGCAAGGACTGTCATAAAAACACAAACGTTTGTACATGGCTTACCGCAATGTGACTTTATTTTATTTTTTTACATAAGAAAATTAGGGATAATCAACATTACAGGGAATTGAGCTTATCTTGCGTTAAATCTAGAATATTTCTTTAATAAACTTAATATTTATTTAATATTCCTTTAATAAACATACTAAGTAATGTCCTGAAATATAAAAATGCAAAAAGATTTCAGTGAGGGTCAGTTTTAGGGTTAAAGGATTGACCATAAGTCAATGGAAAGTCACCACCATGACAGAAAAACAAATGTGTGTGTTTTTAATTGAAAAGTAGGGAAATGGGAAAACATGGCAGCCTCTAAAGCAGGGTGAATGGTTAATGGGCTGCCCTTTGGCTAACCTGTAGTCTGGGCTCATAGAGTCAGTGAACCCTATACGCTACAATGCTCTAGCGGCATCGATTGGTGGGACAGAGAGCAAACCTCTTTTTTACAGTAACTTTCTACCCGATCAATCTGCCCTGGCCTGTCATAACCTCTCTCAGGGGGTCTCACCCAAAGACAGAGTGACATTGCGTGCTATCACAGGCACCATGTGATTAATTATAGTCTGTAATGGAAAGCACAGTTTATCTTTGTGAATGTGCTTGTGCACATATGCAAACATGCTTAGGGGAGGGGACTGCTTTTGTTTGACACACAGACATACAGTTTATTATTGTCAGTATTTTGTAAGCATATTCGAACAGTAAATTATCTATACATTTCAGATTATCAGGAAAGAGAAAGGAATACAAGATTAACTCACTGTTTACTTATTAAAGGAAGAGTTAGCTATATTCTGTTGCGTGTAATTTTTTATTCACCTTCACATTACTGCATTTTAGATGGAGAACAATAGGAGTGTTTTCGAAGAATATTCAAACAGCTTTTCCATGCTAAGACACTTAAAAGTGCCCATGGCTATCAAGCTCCAAAATAAGTATGACTTGTGTGCTTCTGAAGTCATATTATAGCTTTGTGTGAAAAATAAATCTAACCTAATTTCTCTTCTTGTCATTCCAATTCAAAATTCCAGTTGAACTGTAGGACTTGGGCCAGTTGAATTCTGAAAACTGAAAGGGAAGCAAATCTTGAATTCTAAATTTCACATTCTGTCCACTGCATCATTTTGAATCATTATTTTGAATTATTTTTTTGGCGGAGAGTAAGATCATTGGTCCCACTTTATATTAGGTGGCCTTAACTACTATGTACTTACATCAAAAAATAAGTACAATGTACTTATTGTGTTCATATTGTGTTGCAAAAGACTTTTGCTGCTATATTGAGGTGGGACACGGGTAAGGTTAGGGACAGGTTTGGTGGTATGGGTAGGTTTAAGGGTGGGTTAAAGTGTAAGGGATGGGTCAACAGTGTAATTATAAATGTAATTACAGAAATTAATTACAGATACAATTACATGCAGGTATTTTTTAATATATAAGTACAATGTAAAAACATGTATAAGTGCATTGTATCAAATGATTAATGTAAATGAAAGTACATAAGGCTACTTGATATAAAGTGGGACCAGATCATTAATTCTGTTCCCCTCACAAAGCTTTTGTATAACTTAGAATGTATTTGTTTTCTTAAAAGCTTAAAAGCTGAAAAAGAGCATAGAGTTTTGGTACAGCAGGGTGAGTGACAATGATAGAATTTTAATTTTTTTAATTCCTTTTGATCAAATGCTACTTTCAACAATGTGATTTCCTAAACTGAACAAACTGCTAAAAATTCAGTCAAATAAGAAATTTACCATTTTCCTCTACTCCCTCTACTTCTATTCCCCCCTCTCTGTCTTTTTCTCTCTCTCCCTCTTCTCTACTGAAACAGATGGCAATTTATGCTGAGCACAATCAGGACTATTCAGCGCTGGGTAGGCTGGTCCTCCCCACAGGAGTGAGGCCCAATCACAGTCCTAATGAACACATTGAGAGCTGTCTGCTCCAAATGAGTCCCAGTAGGAGCCGGCCCACAGGTACCCCCTGCCCGCTGGCATCACCATACACACTCACACTCACACTCACACACACACACACACACACACACACACAGACACACAGACACACTCACTGGCACAACGCAGCACCGAGCTTCTCGAGCAGCACTTAATTCAATCAAGATTCTTATCTCCAGCTGCCAGCATTCCAAAAGTGGAAAAAACAACAATAGGGATATAAGTTACATGCAGCGAGTTGTGGATTGACAGACCGTATTTGTACATGGGATCACAATTTAACGAGTGTGCAAGCAAAAAATTTCATGGGACTCATGAGCGGGACTATCACATTTTCACATGTGCTTTGCGTCTCAAAGCTGAATTTGAGTCAATGACGTAACACTCGTTTTATGTGTTAATTTATTTAAAAATACAGGTTACACTTTATTTTTTAAGGTGTCCTTGTTACAGTGTAATTATACGTTCATGTACTGAGTAATGTTAATTAACTACATGTACTTGCTATATGGTTAGGGTTAGGATTAGGGTTTGGCTTATGGTTACTTGCATGTAATTATGCATAATTTGTTGTTACTATAATAGTAAGTAACGTGTAATAAGGACATTGTAAAATAAAGTGTTACCAAAATACATAATTCAAATGCAACAGAAATGCAATTCATTCATACAATGACTAGAACACACATCTTTTATAAGAAGCATGTTTTTGGTTTCTGAATTCAAATTCCTGTATGATATCTGGTATGATATTTTTTTTTCTGGAGCATAAAGTATAAATGTAAGGGTGATACAACTTTCCTAAGAAAAATGTTTTATTAAAAGTATGAAATTCTTGAATTTTAGAATTTGATATTTAATTTAAATTTAAGAAGTTTGGTATAATTTTTTTATTATTATTATTTCTTTAAAAAATTAAGAGGACCCTTGTAGGCCCTTGTAGCTTTGTGTCAAAGTCAATAAGCTTTGAAAAATATATGACATTTAGGCTGTTTTTTATGACAACACTGTAAATTTTTTTTGTAATTTTAATGTAAAAGACTAAAAATGCTACAGTAAAACAACTAAATGATATGAATGAATATATTTAAAAGTTTTTTAAAACTATGATTAAGATGCATACACTCAAGGTGTATGTATATCAAAGTGTAAAGATAATTTGATATTACTTTAGATGTTATATATATATATATATATATATATATATATATATATATATAACAATACATAAATTAGTTTTTTTTTAAATTGCCCAAAAGATTTTTTGTAAAACCAACATTTCTAAGAACTTGAACCATGTTTTAAACTAGATTTTCCCATTTCTTTATAGTACATCATTGACCCGTTCACTAGGTTTTTACTCAATTTTAGCATGTTGGCTAATTCTATACCGGTCTTCCATCTTATTTTCATCAATACTCTATATTCATATGGAAGTACTGTATAAATTGGAGACTCATGTGGTCGGTCTCTGGTGAGGACACACTTCTCCCATCTGTCAGTCTGGCTGCATGTATATCTGTTGTGTGTGGGATGCTTTGCCTTTCTTGTGCTCTTTCGACTCGCCAATTCATTTCATCGCATACACAGGCTTCAGCAAGTAGAAACTCCCTCCAACATGCAGAAACACAAAGACAGGAGAGAAGATCCCACACAGAGCAGTCGGGATCCCTCACACATCAATCACCCCCACACTCCTGCCTCTCCTCGTGCGTCCGTCACAGAGGTTGACAGGAGCGCTGCCCCTCGCTCTACCCCAATCTGCACCTGAAGAGCTGGTGGGCAAAGCCCCGTGCCTTCTGTCGCATGTCAAAACCCCACTGGGCCTGCAGCACTGAGGAAGTGCAAATATCCTCTAATGGCCTTGATGCAGATGGATGCATCCATGACAATAGCCCCCGTGCTGGTGCTTTTTGTCAGTGGCCAGTAGAAAGGCCATCACAATGACTCAGCAGAATTATGCATGCAGTGAAGCGCCTTTCTCATGCTAAAGGCCACTGAGAATGGACGTCTCATTTCAGAGAGAAGCGGCAGGCTTTTTTCTCTTAACATGTCTTAGAAGACACTTCTGTCGGGACAATGCTGTGTTGGTGTAATTGGATAGAAGGGTCAATTTTGGGCCTACTCAACTACCATCTTGGTTAATGCTGTGGGTTTTTTTTCCCAAAGATTGACAAGGTGCCACTGAAAAGGTGGACGGGTCTGGCAAGTTGGCGACTGACATTGTGTGGCACCTTAGCATTCGATAGCTTTCCCTTTGGTCTCCTGAACATGAAGGTTTCGCTCCAAGCAGAGGTTACGTAATGAAAATCACACCTGTCTTTGTGTGGCGTTTCTGTTCAAATAGCGGTGTAAATGGGATCCTCCTGACTCACAGCGGGGTTGTACGCTTGTATCTTCAGCCGGCCCGGCTTCATGGTGCCCTGTAGAGTGTGGTCAGTGCGGTCGCGTGTTTTCGCAGTAATCTAAAACCAGGAAGCCTTTGAAACCTAATGAAAGCCTCTGGAGAAGGAGGTTGGCGGTCCTGCGTCACTAGGACACTTGGAGTGTTTTGTTCAGACTCCCTGTGGTAGGTCACAGACATGGCCACTTGGACCTTCTGCAGCTGCAGGGTCTGTACCGGCCTTCTTGTGAGCAGGCCAAGTGACCAGTGCTTAACGCTCACCCTAACCAAAACTGCATGACTGATCAATCTGTAATTAATTACAACCAAAGAATTATGTCTGTACACATCATTAATGATCAATTTTATGTTGGTTATGGAAGCCTGGTTTCACCTCAAAGCAGAACAGGCAATTGTAACTTCATAACTCACAATTCTGACTTTATTTCTCATAACTGCAGCTTTATATTTCAATTATGACTTTATATACTGCAAATGTGACTTTGTTTCTCGTAAATGTGACTATAACTCACAATTCTGACTTTAATCCTTATAATTGTGTTTTTTTTAAAATCTCATAATTGACTTCACAATTTTGACTTTATATCTCAAAGTGTGACTATATCCTACAAACGTGACTTTGTTTCTCCTGACTTTGTAGCTCACAATTCTAACTTTATTTCTCAGTTGCTTTTTCATTTTCATAACTGACTTTATAACCTGCAAATGTTGCTTTGTTTCTCATAAATGCAAACTAACAACTCTGACTTTAATTCTCACAATTGAGACTATATATCTCAAATTTTGACTTTATATCTCAAAGTGTGATTATATCCTGCAATTGTCTTTGTTTCTCCTGAGTTGAACTGTATAGCTCACAATTCTAACTTTATTTCTCATAATTGCAATTTTATATCTTACAATTTTGACTTTGTAACCTGCAAATGTGACTATTTTGCCTAAATGCAACTTTATAATTCACAATTTTAACTTCATTTCTCATAATTTTGATTTTATATCTCACAATTATGACTTTTTTGTTACAGTGTGACTTATATCCTGCAAATGACTTTGTTCCACATAAATGTGACTATCTCACGTCTGAATTTGTCTCATAATTGCAACTTTAAGTTTCATTATATATTCAGTTATGACTTTATATCTCACAATGTGACTTTGTTTTTTTGTAGTAGAGACTTTAAATGAGACTCTTACCCCCGGTTTCACAGACAAGGCTTAAGCCTAGTCCTAGACTATAATGTAATTCTGAGCTGTTTCAACTGAAAAAAGCTTGCACTGACTGATCATAAAATATATCAGTGCCTTTGTTTTGTCTGAAGATTCACACCAGTAATGGTTTTTTCTAAGCATGTTTATAAAAATTACTTAAATGTCCTAATTGAGCTATGGCCTAATCCTGGCTTAATCTAAGCCCTGTCTGTGAAACCGGGCCATAATGACTTTATATCTCAAAAAGATATTCTTCACACAATTTTTTATTTTGTACTCTAAGGTAGAAAATGCCTTCTTCAGTTTATTAATCCATTGAAGAAAGAAAAAAGCAAGCAAGAAAAAAATACAGAGTATCATTTTTCATAGAGTTTCTGGCAATTTTGTAAACACTGTCGCTACATGTGTGAAAGAGGAGCAGTGTGTTCTGTTCTTGATTAGAGGTCCAGCAGTCTAAGCAGAAAGGGAAGATTACAAAACACCTCTCTCGCACTTCCAGATAGGCTTAGCATTTATAAGCTAACAAGATGGTGCGGACTGTGGTAGTCGCACAGATAAGGATGTTGTTGTATTTGTTAAAAAAATGTGAGGGCCAATTTTGTCTTCGAACAGTGGAAAATCCAATCTCTTGTGTTATTTTGACACACTTCCAAAGTTTATGGATTTTCCCGTGTGGTTAAAATGGGTATAAAAGATTTTAGTGGCACACGTTGTGTGAAACAAATGTTGCAATGTTTGCACAATGCCGGTGTCCTCTTGTGAGGTCTGGCCTCAGGTGGTAACTTCGGAGAACTGCATTATTAAGCTACTGTAAATTAAAAGCTGACTGTGGTTTTTCCTGTACCTGTCATAAACGTGTTCTTTACCTGTCACTTTGCTGTTTAATCATTCTGAAATAATGGTTCAGGTAATGAACAAACAAAATTTAAACAGTTAAGTAAAGGGCTTTTGCATATGTATCATGAAACAAAATATTATGTGCATTATAAGTCCAATAAGTGACTAATGTCAACATTAATTACAAAAAGTAATTAGATGGTGCCAAAGTAATTAGATGGAGCCATTACTTTACCAAACACCCATTCTAGGTCTTTTAACACTTATCTTTTAGGAGATTTTTCAAGACATTTTGTCAGATTAAACCAGCTGTCTCCGGTTATTTGAAGACCCACAGGTATCTATGTAGATTATGGCAGTTTGCAGGCCAGATCTCTCCATATCTATGCGAATATTGATGGCAAAAGGCTGTGTGGAAGTCTGGGCACTGCTTTTATCTTATCACCTTATCATACTCTGCATGGGAGCATAGCTGCTATAAGTGCCGCCAGTCTCCTTTACGTTCTCTCTACAGACATCAACAAACTTTATATATCACACTTATGGGTTTTTCTAACATGTACACTTGAATAAAATGTAACAATTAGCAAACGTGATCTTCATCTATAAAAAACCAACATGCCATGTCCAGCTCTGTAGTCCAGACAGTAAATCTGGGTCAGTCTTACCCTCTCTGACCCCCTGCTTGTTCCTTTAGCCTCTTTGTCTCCATTTAGCCCTTCTACCCCAGCATGATCATTTCTTATCATGTATTTATTTGTTTAATCCACCCCCCTCCCCCCAAAACCCAACCCCAACCCCAACCAAACCCAAGGAAGCCTAGAGATGCTGCACAATGGGCAGATGTCTCCTCGCCAGCTTCGGAGTCCTATCCGGGGGTGATCGTGCTCCCTTCATCTCTCTCGCACTCTCTGTCACTCACAGGCTCAGATGTGGCCATCCTGCCCCAGTCGTGCACACACATTATAAATAATGAATGCATTAGCATGCGTGAATGTCTTTTTGGGGATGTGTATGTTGGGGTGGGGGGAGGGTTTATGCCTTAATTCATTATTAATCTACTTCGCGAGCTAAAAGGACTCTGCCTGGGACTGTAGGCCTCGGCTAAACCCTGCTTTAGGGGTCTGGCGCTCTGCAGTCTAAACAACCCCCCTTCTTTTCACTACCCTCATCGTCAAGCTAAAACCCATCCTCACCCCATCGCACTCATTCCACCCGTCTTCCTCTTGTTCTTCAATCTGGCGCTCATCTAGTGGTATTTAAGTAGCTTTTGATGGGCACAGGTACTGGTTGTTTGGGAGATATCTGGCTGATTTGGGAGAGGAGGGGGCGACGTGCTTAAAAATAAAGATTTCAAAAGAGGTTTTGCTGCAATGCCATAGAAGAAGAATTTTGGGTTCCCTAAAAACCTTTCTTAAAAGAATCACTTTTGTCTTAGTTTACTCTTTAAAATAAACGTTCTTTATTGGCATCTATGGTTCCATAAAGAAACTAACATCCATGGAAACTTTTCAGTGCATAAAAGGTTTTTTATAGTGGGAAAAAAGGTTGTTTAGCTTAATAAATGTTCTTCACACTAAGAAAAAATGGTTCTTTTAAGAACTGTTCATTGAAAGGTTCATTGGGAACCCAAAATTGTTCTTCTGTGGCACTGCATAGAAACCTCCTTTATTTTTAAGAGTGTGTGAAGAACATTTTAATTATCTGACACAAAAGGTTCTTCAAAAATGGTTTTTGCAGTGATGCCATTGAAGAACCATATTTGGTTCACCAAACAACCTCTCAGTGAACAGTTCCTAAGCCTTTCTTAAGCCTGAAGAATATTTTAATGATCTAAAGAACCTTTTACTACTAGAACCTTTTGTGGAATGGAAAGGTTAAAGGTTCTTCATTAAGCCATCAATGCCAACAAATAAACGTGATTTTTTTTAAAGTGTAGAATCTTTGGTGCAATGGAAATGTTTTGTGGATGTTAAAGGCTTTTCATGGAACCATCAATGCCAACAAAGAACCTTTATTTTTAAGATAATACCAAGATACAGCATCTACCCATACAGCTTTCTACCCGTTTTTTTTTTTTTTGTTGTTGTTGTTGTTGTTGAAGCTGAACTGATAGCCGGAAGCCTATTGACTTTGAAGTTACTGTTAGTGCCATTTGGTTTGGATGAGGGGATGGGGGCGGGGTTATCTGAAGGTTAGAGGGCTCACAAACCCTCTGTTTTGATTACAGAGGCACGATGTCCCATATATGGGGGGCACATGAGGATACATGCTATTTTTAGACATGAGATTACAGCACAGTTATACACCATATCGTGCTGGAATAATGAAATGAATGTGCGCTAGCCTGCAGCAAGTCATTGTGTGAATGTGTTGAATTATTGTAATCATAGATGGGATTAGGACATTGTACCTCCATTGTGCATGCACAATTTTATGTCTAAAACTTTATTTTACAACATTTGTTGATGTTTTACAGTGATAATGTATACAGGATAAGCTTCTGTGTTTGTGTGTTTCTGTCCTCTTATGCCACTAGAGTGCACTGCTTGCTATGAGCCACCTCCAATCAGAGCGCTCCATTACAAATCCATAGTTAGAGGGACACAGCATGTGCAGTCACACACATCCAGTCACTTTGTAGCATGTACAGAATTTCTCTTCATGCAAACATGCATACTCCTCCCCCTCTATGAAACCGCAAAAACCGGATATCAGCTTTCCTTTGTCACCAAAAATGAACATACATAATCACGTTTCCCTAAAACACCATGATACTCATAAATATAACTGACCCAGATAACAATGTCAAAATGAGACACATATCACAGTGTGAGCTATGCCTTCATTCTTGTATGTATTTTTGTCTTTCTCTTCGTTCTTTCTCTCTGAATGTTTGCCATATGTGCTTTGGGAGAGAGCGTTATACTGAAGGGAAAAGATTCCAAAGTGAAGCATTGCTTCCTTGAAAAGCAACGCTGCGTATCTTTCTTTTGTGCAGGGGATTCTCTTTCAATTTTGTTGCCTAATGTGTCACTCTCTCACTCACACGTAAGAGCGTCCTTTGATCTTTTGCAGTTTTCGTTGAGTTAGCATGGCTGCACTACTGCCAGACTGCTTACTGCATTATCACTTTAATGTAAATTGTGTGATCAAATACTCTGTAACCTAATCCTATAGATTAATGACAAAATAGAAAGGTGCATCATCATAAACGGTGACTTAAAATATCAAATATAGATGTTATGCTAAATACGCTTTATGTGAGCATTAAATTGCTTATAAGCATAAAAAAATGGCATATCACATATGTATTAGAATTGGATTTGGTGTATTATCGAATATACTGAGTAACTGACTTTAAACTGTAAACAACTTTTGAAATTCCTAATCCATCCTTATACAGAGAAAATAGAAATAATAAAAAAATACATAAGTATATATCCAACACTTTTGACTGGTAGTGTAGGTTTCTTTGAACATTATTAGGTATAGCAGCAGTCCACTCCATTACCATTGAGAGCCAGGTTGCTTTTGCTGAGCCTTTGGAATGTGCTCGGTGCTATGTTTGGGTCTGGGGGTCTTCACTGCGGGTGTCGGGGGCAGCGGCAGGAACCACACTGTGCCTATGAACTCTATTCAAACTCTGAAATGCCTCTGCCTAGGCAGGAAATTGAAATATTGGGCTGTATGTGCAGGCCAATGACCATCTATCATGGCATGTTGGCTCAAGGAGAGCAACTCCATAGATCAGAGATAGGCTGCCGAGTCTACAGGTTAAGAGGTAAAAAGACAAGAAGAGAGCGCCTTGCAGGGGTCCAGTTTTAAACTCCTACAATCCTTTCACCTTAAAGAAAAAACTGGGCCCCTCTTTCACTCATCTAGCAGTGGAGGGGGCATTAGTCAGGGATAGCAAAACTTTAGTATTTCTTTTCGTAACTCAGAAGAGGTATAAGAAGACTAGGCCAAGTACTAACATAGGCAAGGCCAATGTCAACTACAAACACTCATGCAAAAATCAAAATGCTTGATCAATACATGACCATAATAACTTTGCAAATAAACACTGTAGTCTGTTCAAATACTATGGCTGTAATGGCAATGGATCAACACTAAATGTATGCAGAGGAGATCAGGAAGTTGCAACTCCCTCCATTAGTTTAACAAAATCATACCACCTGCCACCTAAAAGTACAGTAGAAGTTGATAGTATAGGTTTTCGAATAAACATTTAAAGGACAAAAAGCAATACTGAGATAAAAAGTAAAATAAAAAGTTTTATATACAAATACACAGCCTACATGTAGCCTAATTACTGTTGTGTTTTCATTCAATTAAGTTAAATATTTTTATTTTCACTAAAATATTTCTTATATGTTTACCATTTTGAATTAAATGTTTGAATTGAACTAGGGGGTGCATAATAATATTTTAAACAAACATTATGTTTAACAGCCCTCTGTGTAACTGACAATAATTTACACATTTAATTACATTTAATTTGTAGCAGACTACGCTAATAAAACATCGAAGTTTAAAACAGCGCAAAGAAAGAAAGAAAGAAAGAAAGAAAGAAAGAAAGAAAGAAAAAGAAAGAAAGAAAACCAAATCTACGACGACGACAACAACAACAAAAACTCATTTTTCAGGAGTTTCAACGAAACCTGTAGGCTACATATCATTGGATTTTTGTCTTCTACAGATTAAAAATCGGCCATGTTTTTGTCAACAAAGTGTTCCTCTAGAAAGTTAAGAAAGGCCTTTAGAGAAGTTTGATAAAGGTCACTTACATAAAACATTTCCTGCAAACGCATTTGACTCCATAAAGGTGTGCGACTGAATCATTCTGTGATTATATAAAAGTAAATGCGCCACAGTCGGCGGACGTGCGAAGCAGGATGTTGAATATCACTTTAAATTTTTCAAAACACGAAACCCGACAGATTTGTTTACGAATTTCTTTGTAATAACCGCTCGCGTGACCCTATAGACCAGCGCGGTCAAGCGAGCTGAAAAAATTGCTCCCAATTAGTGGTTTTCAAGCGACTCAAGGTATGTGGTACTCATACAGGAAATGACATCAACGGGTCAAAACTAAAATATGTCGCAGGGCGGACGGTGAGTGTGGGACACCCTGAACCTGCTCTGTACTGGATGCTTCGAGACAGGTTTCTATAGTTTTGGGAGGTGGATGCTGAGGACCTGAGCTGAGTGAGCGCTTCTCAACCATCACTTTCATCCTCTGCAAGTTCAGCGCAGACGACACACTTTCTCTGTGACGCCGGTACGCAGCAATGTCAGTTTGCACGCGGGGCACAGATAACATGTCGCACTTTCTAGTCTGGGCATATGTAGTCCTGTAACATTGTCTTCAACTAAATATATGCGTTCTTGTTGGGGAATTGTGTTAGAACAGAGCCGGTGGGCTGTCGCAGGTGCGATGTCTGGGGCAGAGAGAGGAGACAAACACCACAGACAGTGAATGCTGGAGTGTTGACAGTTGATATAAACGTCGTTATATATAGGTATGATTGTGTAGGCTACAGCTCATTTTATTGTGAGCCCACTTTATGTAGCGATATAATGCGAAGGTGCACCTGCAACGATTCGCGCTATGAAGTGTTAATGAGGCGTATCCATGTTTGAGCTCCTGCATCACTGTGACGAGAGCGAATCAGGTGCCAAGTCGTACGTGGTCATGTGTTTTTGTTGTTGTTGGGATTACAAGTCGGTCTGGAACGTGCCTTTGACAGTTTTGTCCCGCTGGTGTGCACATTTTTAAATCATGCTTCATGCATGATTGTATACATGAGGGTTATTGCCTATGTCTTGTGCCTCATATTGCGCATAACGCACGCACTACGTTTCTTTATGTAAACTTAATTTCTATTAGATATGAACATGAGTTAATATAATAGTAAGTTTGTACTGTCACATATTAGGATCCATATAGAGGAGATTGGGGCTATTTATTTATTTATTACTCCAGTAAATTTTACTCAGGGTAATTTTTTGTACAAGCACATACTTTAATAGGCTATATATATATATATATATATATATATGTATATGTCTTTTCACAAAACAATGAAAAATACATAGTATAGGTAATACACTAAAAATAATAAACTATAAATGATAATAAACATAAATTGTAATTTATAGGTTTTATACAAATGCATGTAACAATGTGACTCAATTATTTATTTAAATGTTTAAAAAAATTCACCATATCTATTTTCCAAACGCATGCTATAGGTCTTATTGTGATCGATTAATCTGTGCATATGTTTTATTTTGTTTTATTTTTACCTTCGTAACTGTAAGTCAAAATTTGGTCAAAACTTGATCTTCTTTCTGGTGACTTGTGGTGGACCAATCATTTAGTCATTTAGTCCTCTTAAACCCATCCCTACAAGCTCTGGTTCATCAGCCTCCAGTTTTGAATGCAAAGAAATGCCCACATTTCAAAATCCAAACAACCGATGGATAGAGCCAAGTCCCCTTCATTTATTTTTTCATTTTTGGTAAGCCATTACACTCAGCTGTATATCACAATACAGAAGAATTTGTTTTGTTTCATCATGACTTCAACTATTATTAAAAAGTTGACTCTTGCCTTAAAGTGTCTTAGTGTGATTGTTATGCTTAATGGTTTCACGCAAGATCAATTGCAAAAATATGATACTGAAATTAAAAAAAAAAGAACTGGGTATTTGAATCCAATATCTAAAACTACTGCTAATAAAAATACATTTGTGCAGTGAGACTTTTGACTCAGTACAGTATATTTACTGAGACATAGGCATGTGACAACTAGCCCCAGTCTCCCCTAATCTTGATTTATTTTTTACAGATGCTTCATGCACATCATCTCTTTCAGAGAGTGTGTATTTAGATGCAGTGTCCTGCCAGGGCTTCAGTGCTGAGCTGCAGTTTAAACCTGCCGTCTGTGTTGCCTGTCTGTCTGGAGTGATAACTGTATTATTCATGCTTGCGTGTAGACAGCTCTGTTAATCTCCTGCCACGCAATAGTGCTTCCATCAGCCGCGCTCCTCACGAGCGACCCACATGTGTAAGTGCGTTCACGCACGCCTGTGTGTGAGAGGGTGTATATAAGATGCATAGGTCAGAGCAGGCTGGTTTGGTGTCGTACTGGTGCGTGCAGCAGATCCAGGCCTTTGAGGTCTCAGTAATTAGCTGGGTGGGGGCATTCAGCATGGCCATATATTCACCATGCTGAAAGGGTGCGAGCAGGGGGTCTATTGACGGCTGACAGGTGCAGCAGCGGAAGGCGTCAGGAGTTTGGGCAATCGAAACCAGAGCTGCAGTCTAGTAGAACTGTCTCCAGTCCCTAGGTTAGCCCTCGCCCCCCTCCTGGGGGTCAAAATTGAAAGCAAGTTCAAGACCCTTTTCCTGCCCTATTTTGCTGTGCACAAGGTCTGCTGTGTGTTTTGTGATTGAATGTGGAGGATGGACACAAAGAAAGCATGATTGATGCTGTTATCTTATTTTTTGCTCTTGTTTGGGTGCTGACAACATGTGTACATAAAATTCTGTCTGTATATATATATATATATACTTGCGATTTATACGTACAATTTTTTTTATTTATTTTATTTATTTATTTTTATTCTTATGAAAAACAACATGCATACATTAAATACATCATATATTGTTATTGAATTATTTCTATATTATTTAATGTTTTTTTTTTTAATATAAAGTTTTTTTTAGTTTATGTGTCATATGCTTATACATATATTTACATATAAACTTGTTTATAAAGCTTGTTAGGGCTTTGCATTTTCTTTCCATCATAAAAGTTATTTTATATATATATATATTAGTGCTGTCAAAAAATTAATCGCGATTAATCGCATCCCAAATAAAAGTTTTTGTTTACATAATATATGTGTGTATACTGTGTATATTTATTATGTATATATAAATACAAACACATGCATGTATATATTTAAGAAAAACATGTTATATTTATATATTAAATATATTTTTATATAATATAAATTATATGAATATAAATATAAACTTTTAAATACATGTAAATATTTTCAAAATATATACTGTATGCGTGTGTCTTTATATATACAAAATAAATATATACAGAAGACACACATATATTGTGTAAACAAAAACTTTTATTTTGGATGCGATTAATCGCGATTAATCGTTTGACAGCCCTAATATATATATATATATATATATATATTTCATTCACGTCTTTTAAAATAAAAGTCTTGCATCAGAAAAACATTTAGAATTAAGTTTTTTGTTGTTGATGTCGTTTCTTTGGCCGTACACTCCGCGACCCACTTTTGGTTTCAGTTGAAAAACACTGTTCTAAACTATAGCAAATGAACTGTGATAATGTGAGAAATGTTGAAGGTGTCTGAATAAATTTTGGTTTGACTGTATATAGTAAGTTTAATATTTTTGGCCTTTTCCCTTTCTTAGACAGAACAGAATAGAGATGACAGGAAGCCAGGATTGGAACAGGTTGTCCAAGGCAGGCAAAGGCCCCAAAAATTAATTTACGTCGTGAAACATTTTGAAGATTGTTTTTAGGCCTTGTTCCAAATTGCACACTTATGTACTTGCAATTACTGATGTGTATATAGTGTCCCTTCATGAGCACTTGCCTTTTTGTGTTCACTATCCGCCCTAAGCCATCATTTTTGTGCATCATCAAAGTGTGGACACAACGTCTTAGGGCGTCATTTGGAACAAGGCCTTGACTCGTTAGTGCAGACAAGTACTCAAATAGTTGATTACTTGTGCACATCCCCTACTGTGAAGCGTGTACCAGCGCATTTACATTTTTTTTTTTTACACAGCCGGTCCAGCCTGAACTGCTTAATCTTACAGCCATTACAAATCCTGCTGTCTTGGTGTGAGAGCCAGACAGAAGGCTTTCTCTGAAAGCTTTGGTTTTATTTAGCATTCCTCAGAGGTTTATGGGCAGGTGTTTAAAATTAAGAGCAGGATATTTATTGGAAACTTTCTGAAGGCACAAAACTTTTTTTTTTGCTTACCTCTCAATTAGACACATACTCAACAGACATCCAAAGCACACATGGATCCCCTTACCCTGGCACATTGTAGAACAACTGAACAAGCAGATAAAATGCAAACCCCTGTCGTTGCTCCCACACTCTAACCATTAGCTCAGGTCAGTGTGTTCTGTGGGAGGAGGCCAGAAGTTTATTTTTGACCTGTAATTATCAGGGCTTAACTCTACCATTGGTACTTTGCAGAAATCAAGGTGCCTCTCTGCAGCTCTAGAGCCCTGCGCCAGGTCCTGATTGCAAGTTACTGGGCCAGGGATATCAAGTGCGAGAGGAGAAATGTGAAATCCCAGATAAAACCCGGAGCCTTAAGGAGCCATGAAGTGCATGTAATGAGGAAAGTGATGGGGTTTGGGTGTGCTGAGCACACAGTCACATGGAGGATGTCTTTGAGTGAGAGTCTCTGTGACATTTGTCCTCCCTAATCCAGGATTTATAGAGGACTCACAAAATTTAACAAGGTTAAATCAGTAGGCAGGTTAGCAAAGCATAACGGAAGCACGGCCTAACAAAAATTAGTAGGCACTAGACAACCTGTGAATGGCTTGTCTTTCCTTGATGGACAATATTACATGTTCATCAAGTGAAACCAACACACTCTTATTTGTATTCATAACTATTTCATGGTTTGGTGAGTTAATGAATTTGTATGGATTCATACAATCTCATTTGTACATTTTTGTTTGATCTTCTTACACTTCATTGAAGGTTGGGTTGGTTAGGTAGGGTCAGAAGTGGACTTTCATGCTTACTTTTTTAAATTAAAATCATATTAATTTGCAACCAATTGGGTTGAGTGAAACAGTACATTGATACTGTCCTACATGGTTCCAGAGATTACGCACTTCTCTTTTTGTTTTTATGCCCTGTTAGGGTTTTGTACAACCCGTAAGCTAATGACCGTATTTTTGCAGAGCCTAATAAGTCAAAAATGCATCTGCCCTGGAAAAGCTGAATAATGCCAGATATTAATGGAGCTGGGCCCTGAATGATTCCTGGGTTGGCGTGGCAGTTAAACGCATTCCAGGTTTTGTGGAGGCCATTATTCCTGCTCCTTAATCACCACCTCTGCTTTTATTACCCCCAAAGCCTCACTGTGTGGCTCGGGGAAACCACATGTGGGCACAGGCCAGGAAATGTCGAGCAGACAAGAAAATGTCTTCCTTTCCCCTTAAAAGTAATAGCCTTAACCAAACACCAAAGGCACGCTGTTCTTAACCAGATTTTGCTGTCTATAATGTTTATGGGATATTGGATGCTGTACTGGAGGAATTGTTGGATACTGGTTTTCAGAAAGTTTTGTTGAAGATTTATAATAGTTTTGCAGTTAAAATGATGCTATAGGAAGTTTAGACGTCATATAGTTTTCATGTGTCACTTGAGGTTGTGTTGAGAAAGCTGATCTTCCATGTCACCCTGAAGTCAGTGCTTCTCAACTCCTGTCCTTGGGACCCACTTCTGAGGATGTTTTAGATGTCTCCCTATTTAACACACTAACAAGCAGATGAGTTGAATCAGGTGTTTTAAATAGTAAAATGAATTAAATATAAAATTCACAAAGAATTTTGTCTGAGTAATGGGCTTTTAATCAAGGCTAGAGAAGTATTTGGCTATGGATGTTCATCATAATCAATGCAGCAGGCGGCAACAATTATTTCTTCTTAATGGGGAGTCATGTTGCATTGCTAGAAACATGATGTTTTTTCAAGTTAAGAGTCACTATGTTTGAAATTGGCTGACATTAACAGATATTTGAAAAAATCATCAGTATTAGATATTTAATTTGTTTGATTATTTTTACATTTAGATTACATTTGCTCTCCTCTAACTCTCACTGAAAGTTTAAAACGCCAATAATTAAATAACACTGTTCAGTGTAATCTTCTGCAAATCTCAAAATGAACATCCAATTTTTATACCGTATTTTATCATTTCAAACTCTATAATGTAACATTGTGATGTTGCCTAAATTCACTTGTAACATATAAAAAGTTTTATTTTGGTGTTTTAATTTTAGTTTACACAAAATAATAAAGAATTTTAATATCAGGCATTATCATTAAAATAGTTATTGCTTATTAGTCAGCTAGAATTTTAATATCACTTCTTTCGTACTTGCAGTTTTTTTGGTGCTTAGAGTAATGTGAAGTTGTGGGAACATATTTGTAATATTCCTTGAAATGTTACTTAGAGCTCCTCCTGAGTAACTCTTGATCTTGTGCACTGTTTGTCACAAATTTACAAATCTTTATTTAATCCCATTTTTATAGGGATGACAGTGCATTTTAATAATAATAACTATACATGCATCCATACATACTTTCACAGCCAGTCAGAAATATCTGCAGTGGATAAAGTTTCTTAATTCACCAGCCATTGGCAGGTGTGGCAGAAAGTTAATTTTGGATCTTAGCTGCACATTATCACGGCTCACATCCGCAGGAGAGGAGCAGTGCTTCAGTCCTGGATTAATGAGGGAGGTCTCATCCCTGACACGGTCCATCCATCAGTTCCCTCCAAGGCCTTCTCCTTAAGGGACAACAGAGTGGGGGGTATAGATGATGAAGAGGACTAATTAAGCCGCCATGATGTTTTGTTTTATTATGGGCTCAGTTTGAAATTTTCAATAAATCTTATTAGCATAGGAGGTGCTCGGAGACGTCTGACTGAAGGTGTGAAGTGGGTCTGCTGTTTACACTGAGGCTAACAGCTGCACACTTGCGAGGGCTGTAAAAAACATAAGCTGCGCTGGTGTCGCTGTCGACACACTGTCGGCTGATGCCATAATTCATGTGTGTCATCCACGGGATGCTGTGTGAGGGGAGGGGAGTAGGTGAGTTTTTTAAGCTCCTCCTGTTTACCCACTGCCTGATGGCCCCCTGTAGAGAGCAACAGCAATTATCACCTTGGAGGAATGTGGGAGCCTTGTGTTAAATTCCCTTTGACCCTATAGTAGAGGAGGTCAGGAGGTGGTGATCCCCCCAGGGAGCGGCAGGCAGTGAGGGGTGGTGGGGGGACGCCATGGATGGGTGCGTTTGGGGCTGTTTCTCATGGTCAGGGAAACTTGAGTCTGACATTGCTTTACAGCTGCAAGCCAGCAAAGTCGGTTGGTTCTCCTTCTCCAATCCTCAAATAGGATTTTTATGGTGCATTTGCAATGTAAGTGGCTGCTTTGCTGTCTTAGTTTGATTGCATCAGGACTAGCTTCATACTTTGAAGACAGGCAGTCAGGTTAGCGCATCCACCAGGATGAACTTGGAAACTTGTGTTCTTACACACTCAAGACACCTGAAGACAAGACTTTAAATCACAGCAGTCAAAGTCAATCTTCTCACTTTCTAGACTACTCATTACTGAAAATGAACCCTTAGTTAAAGGGTTATAGGAATAATTCACCCAAAAATGCAAAATTCTATCATTTCTCACCTTCATGTCATTCCAAACCAAACCAAAGATAATTTAAAGAATGGTTTAAATGTTTTGTTCATATAATAAAAGTCTAAATGTCCTAAATGTCTGATTTTCATTCTATGGAAAAAGAAGCACTGAGACTTTTTTTTTTATTTTATTTAAATATCCTCTTTTTTTCTGTTTGAAACAACATGTGGGTGAGTAAATATTGAAGTAATTTTCATTTTGGATTGAACTATCCTTTTTAAAACAATTTAACGTGATGATACACTGATGTAGTAAGTCTTTAATGTAGTTTTAAATTCAGAGACCCTCCCCTTGAAATATGATACAGCAAGAGGTCACATATGAGACACATGTACATTCCTGGGAAAAAAAAAAAAAGCTACAAAAGCTGTCACTGTGCCGCTTCCCTATACTACTTAAAAGGACAGTTCACCCAAAAATGCAAATTCTGTCATCATCATTTACTCACCCTTATGTTGTTCCAAACCTATATGAATTTCTTTCTTCTGATTCTACTTGGTAATTTTGGTAACAGTTGCTGGTAGCCAATGACTTCCATTGTAATTTTTTCCCCATATGGATGTCAGTGGCTACCAGAAACTGTTTGGTTACCAACACACTTCAAAAATCTTCTTTTGTGTTCAACATAAAGAAATTCATACAGGTTTGGAACAACTTGAGGGTGAGTAAATGATGACAGAATTTTCCCTCTAAATGAATCATCCCTCTAAATTGTAAATATTATTAGTATCTAAATAGCACATACAGGTATTAGTATCCTTTGACCGCCTCAGTGACAGCTTTTGTACCTTTTTGTCCTAGGAGTGTGAATACCTGGTATAAACAGTAATATTTCTCAGTTGTCCGCTGTGACCAGATCAACCGGAACTGATGTTAATACCAGGTGTAACTGGAGCCTATGATGTCTGTTTGTGTCGAGCAGTGTTGTGATTGCATTTATAAATCACAGCTTAACAAGTGAGGCACACCACATCATGAGGACTAACAGCATTGGATGCTGACTCTGACTGGATGGGCTTTGAGTGTTATTTGTGTGTACTTCTAGTCATGTGACCTAAAACTGATTATGTATGGTCGTTTAGAGCTGTAGTGACAAGGCCAGCTGCAGACCCTTGACAGCTGTAATAGAGTTTTCATTTTCAATCTGAACTTTTAGCCTCTATAATTCACACCTGATATCTCTTGACCTGTGTTCATGTTGAAACAAACAGAGCAGTGGTTGTTTAATAGTGATGAGAGCTCCTAATAAGACATCTCTCAGTGGTGATTACTTAATCAGCCCCCAGAGACAAGACAAGGGCAAAGACTGGGCCCCTAACCATTTTAGACTGGGGCCCAGTCACTTACAAGACCTTCCTCTTCCCAGAGTTTCTAATAAGTCCTTTCTTACATGAATGTTAATGATATGATAATTCCCGTTGTACCAACATGTTGTTTTCTGAAATGAATTTATTTAGTAGCCTTTATGGTTCTTTTGTCATAGCATATTTATTTCAGGGGTTAAACTGGGCCAAAACATTTGGATATGGAGCTAATTAAATACTCTATAAAAATATTTATTTTAAAAATGCTTTAATACTTCAAAATATTTGTTACTTTATTTTATTAAAAAAAAGTCAAATGTAAATGATCAAAAAAATGAATGAATGAACAAATAAATAAATAAATAAATAAATACATAAGCTACATACATAACAGCTGTAAAATGTTTTATAAAATATTACTTAAGCTCACGAAATATGACTTGGTATTATATTATATTATATTATACTTATTATCATTATTATTTTAAATTGCTTAATTTTAAAAAGGAAAATATATATAAATTATCAATCTAAAAAAATTAAAGAAAAGAAAAATGTAAAAACTGTATAAAAATATTATGTAAGTCCATGCTATAATATAATATAATATAATTTTGTTTTATTTTAAAAAATATTACTTAAGCTCACCAAATATGTCTTGGTATTATATTATATTATATTATATTATATTATATTATATTGTATTATAATGTATTATATTATATTATATAATATTTTATTATGTTATGTTATGTTATATTTTATATTATATATATTTTAAATTGCTTAATTTTAAAAAGGAAAATATATATAAATTATCAGTCAAAAAAATAAAATAAAATAAAATGTAAAAACTGTATAAAATATTATGTAAGTCCATGCTATAATATAATATAATATAATTTTGTTTTATTTAAAAAAATATTACTTAAGCTCACCAAATATGTCTTGGTATTATGTTATATTTATATTATATTATATTATGTTATGTTATGTTATGTTATGTTATATTATATTTTATATTATATATATTTTAAACTGCTTAATTTTAAAAAGCAAAACATATATAAATTATCAATCTAAAAAAAGAAAATAAAATGTAAAAACTGTATAAAAATATTATGTAAGTCCTTGGTATAGTATAATATAATATAATATAATATAATTTTGTTTTATTTTAAAAAAATATTACTTAAGCTCACCAAATGTGTCTTGGTATTATATTATATTATATTATATTATATTATATTATATTATATTATATTATATATATTTTAAATTACTTAATTTTAAAAAGCAAAATGTATATAAACAATCTAAAAAAAAAAATAAAATGTAAAAACTGTATAAAAATATTATGTAAGTCCTTGGTATAATATAATATAATATAATTTTGTTTTATTTTAAAAGAAAAATGATCAAACATATAAGTAACAATCAAAAATATAATGTAATTGTAAAACTGTATAAAAATATTACCCAAGTCCACTCTGTATGTTTTGTTGTAGTGTATATACTATATGGGTCTCCAAAATATTAATTTAGCCCCTGGACACACTCCTTATTCTTTGAGTATAGGCGAGAAGCCATTGATTCAGGAAGTCCTCTGATGTTTGCCTTAAGAATATTTGCCTTTGGAAGGACAAACAGAATTTTTAAAAAAGATTTAAATATTGACCTTGTTATAGTGTTTGTCACAGGTGGCATGGGGTGTTTGTCTTTGATGGAATTTAGATTCTGTTCCATTCATGAGTGGTATTCTAAGGGGAGTAGCCTTTTCCTATTGTTGAAGAGGCACATCATTTACAATCATTGTCAGATGTTGAAAGCTGACTTTCTTTTTATGTTATCTTTTGAGTGTGACTCACTGCACTTGCCCGCACAAGACATATCAAGTGTGTCAGAGTTGTGAGAGAGGTAAGAGACGGTATTGATCTGCTGTATTGATGGAATCTATTCTCAAGTCTCTTAGTCATAACAGATATTTCTTTCTATTTTCTGAGTTTGCTGTGATTTATGTTGGTGCAGAAGACTGAATGGCTTCTCTGTTAAGTTAGTTTTCCCATGTCGGCCCAGTTTATGGATTCGCAGTTCAGATTGCAAGGCTTAAGGTGGCTCTCTGACCTTCAAGGCCATCAATTAGGTTCTGTCCTCAGCAATTTGTGTTAAACTGTACCTTAATTAACTCCACTGTGAAAGCAGCCATCCTTAAATACAAGGGCCCTTACACATTGTGACAAAGCAGAGAAGCCCCACAGTTTTGTCAGATTACCTCGCTGTGTCAAATTAGTGCCAGTCTAAGGCCAACCCCTTCTAGACATTAGGGGTCCTCCTGTCCTGAGCACTTTACAGCCCTGTCCGTCAGGAGCCTGTGTCCATGATTTATTTAATATTACGGGGCCAGTCCTGAGCCAGCAAAACACCCCAACAAAGGGCCTATCCGTGCTGTATGGATGGAACCCTCTAGAGCTCTGCTACTTTCTCCAGTACACGGTGGGACTTGAACTTCAGTGTTGCCATAGAAACCTAATCCCCCACCTCAAATCCCCACCCACCGCCTTCCCCCTCTTGTTCACAGCCCTTTGCAGACTTTAATGACTGTAGTTTCAGTTTTTACTGCTTTGAGAAGCATTAAAACCTAAGGTCAGTCCATGTCACTTTACAAAAAATAGTTTCAGCAAGCAGTTTAAGAAATAAGGTGGAATTAATTTATTATTTAAAATTGTGTGTGTATATATATATATATATATATATATATATATAGAATTTTTATTTTTTTTATTTTGTTAGTCAAGACATTTGGTAGACCTATTCATTAGTCATTCATTAGTTTTATTTCTTGACAAACTGTTTAAATAGATGAAGTAAAAGTCTTTCAAACTGCTATAAATTAATGTTTGGCTTGTTTACTTTTTCAGTTTATCAAAAATGAGATGGACAATTTTTATTCCATATATTCATTTTAGCAATGTGTCAAGGCATTGGTAGATTTATAAGTCATTTATAACAGTTTAAAAGAATTTTTTTTAAGCAGTTTCTCAAGAAATGATACGTATAATCAAATAATAGCTCTACCAGATGTCTTGACTAATTAACTAAATTAATAAATAAGTTCTTTTAAAAAATAACGGCTAAAAAGACTGTTTGATTTGTTTGTTTTAGCAGTTTATCAAAAATAAAATGGACTTTTATTTTATTTTATCTGATTGTATCGCTGGATGATCACATCTACAAGAAGTCAAATGACTAATCACTAAAGATTAATAACTAAAATGCTTCAAATTGTACAGGTTGGAAAAGTAAAAAGTGTAGACTAACAACATTTAATAAATTTAAATTCACTTCATACTTGGAGATTAAGCAGTGTCCTTGAATAATTTGAGGGCACTAACACTAATGGTGTACTATGGCATTTTTAGGACAAATGTAGTAGTAGGTGTCACGTTTCATTTTATGTGTTCATGTGGAAAGTAATGTGTGGAGAAGAGAATTCATTGGTATAATTAGATTCAGAAACGGTCTTTTAACACTCCACTGAGATTTGTTCAAGATACTGTCTGTGTCGACTGCTTCTCTTGTATTCATACACACACACACATTCATGCATGAGCACTTACATGTGACACAGCCTGGCACTCACTGCCTATATACACACACACACACACACACACACACACTTACACATACATAATGCAGGCCTCTGGGAAAATGCAGTGTGTAAAGGAAGGAGGGAGAGTGAGTGTGATTTCTGAGTGAATGAATTTAGAGTACGGATGAATGTCACACTCATGCCTGTCATGTTTCATGTCTCCTGCCGTGTGTGAGGTAGACTCAGATGTGAGATTCCCCTCATCTATTATTAGTCCTATGGTCTGCTGCCTCAGCACAAAAAGTAGACCATGCAGCCAATTCTTTGTACTCCTTTTAAATGAAACTTCCAGCAAATTTGGACACAATGGGACACAATTTCCATTGTGTACACTTGAGAAAGTGCAGTGCAAACAGGGCTATGTCCTCTTTGACCAGACTCCTTATTCACTCTGAGGAGAGAATGAGGCAAAGAGAGTGTGATCACTTGAGTGAAGTTGGGAAAACTCGAGTCAGGTTGGGTTTAACACAGTGTTGGGTGTAACGCATTACAAGTAATGCAAGTCACGTAATCAGATTACTTTTTGAAGTAACTAGTAAAGTAACACATTTTTAATTTACAAGAAAGTATCAGAGTTACTTTTTCAAATAAGTAACGCAAGTTAATTTGTTTTCCCATTTATTGACTGCCAAGTCTCCTGTCCTCATGCTGAGAGAAATCTGGAGTAAGTGCAGTGTTGTGTGTGCCGTGTAAACATGATGTTACTGTAGTTCTAGACTAAATGTGAGCATGCATTTACTCATATCACTCACAAAAACGCAGATTTAGTATTCCTCGAAATGGATAAGAACAGGGAAATGCAAACTCTGAATGATGCAAACCTGCAATAATTAATTAAACATGTTAAATAACACAAATCTCCTTTATCTATTCAATAGCATTTTATTAACCAATGTCTTTGCTGCTGACCTTCGATGATCCAATTAAACCATACTAATAAGCAAAAATTACTTTAGATAAACTAACATTTGTGCTCCATTTTTTTTTTTTTTATTAATGAAGAGTGTTGAACTTTCTTCTACTGCGTTCTACTGTACAGACGTGAATTTACTTTTTCTTCAGCCTGAGGCTTATTTATTTCGCTTTTGGTGTGAAAGGGCTCATACATTTGCCAAAAATAGAACTTTTTATATAAAAAACAAACAAGCCAACCATGCCCAGATTTAAAAAGTAACGTAACTCATTACCTTCCCTAAAAAGTAACTAAGTAACATAATTGTTACTCTTTTTTTGAGTAACACAATATTGTAATGCATTACTTTAAAAAGTAACTTTCCCCAACACAGTTATTAAAACCAGGGCTTGAAAACGAAAAAAAAAGTCAATCGGTTCACTCCGAGCAGAATCGATATTTTAACGTTTCCGTTCCTGCGTTCCTCTGCATTATTACCGTTCCGAAACCGGTTCGAGTAGAAAAAATAACAGTTAATAACGTTATTTTTTT